>JAPMOB010240158.1:0-12443 GCA_029875015.1 Lepomis gibbosus | reverse complement strand
AGCCTGGGGGAGCCGGGGATTGAACCGCCGACCTTCCGATTAACGGCCAACCCGCTCTACCTCCTGAGCCACAGCCTAAGACACATGTCGCAATAATACAGGGTGTAAATACTCTGTTAAAAGTAAAACTCCTTAATTTGTTCATGTGCACTTAAGTCAGAATGTGGAATCAACATGGACGCTATACAAAGATGTGTTGGATTAGTATTATCAGAGCATAAACAACACGCAGACATCTTGTTCACTACTACATGGACAGCAAACTAACGATATTACAAGTTGCATGCTTGCAAAATATGGATTTGCAATATGTGATTTTGCACCAATCAAAGTTCTGCATTTTTCTTTGTGTCCCATGGGAATGTTATTTTCTCTTTTTGCACTAAAAGTTTAAAAAGGAAAAAAACAGATTTAGATTATTCCGACACCACATAAATGCACCATCCGTCACCGAGCACCCCTCCCTTTCCAAAGGAGAAAGGAGAAGCCACGGTGGTGGACACGCTCTGCCGGCTCTTGTGCTAAATGACTCGTGTGCTCCTTCATTTGTCCACACTTCTTTTCTTACTTCTAATAAATCAGACGACTGCCACTAATAACGTTACTTGTTGTTCTTCCTCTTTTTACGTATTCAGCGTAGTGACGAATCGCACTCATAAGAGCAGTTTGACCTTTTTGACTACTGTAGAAACATGGCGGATCATGTAGATAGAAATGGCTCATTCTACTGGTTCATTATGTAAGGTCTTTATACACCACTGAAAACATTATATTGCATTTCTGTCAAAAGATCCTCCTACATATTACACACTGATAATGAGAGACTAAAACTCCGAGGTAGAAGAGGCTCTGTGGGTTCAGAGCTCCACCTGCTCTTTCTCTTTTAATTTAAAGCTAAATGGAAGTATTGACTCCAAACTGAGGATGGATCTCCACAGACCCTATAGCAAGATACTAAAAAGTTTTGTAGCATCTCTGCTTGGTTGGTGAAAACCTGCTTGTGGACCTGCACAATTAAATATGAGACAGTTATCGAGTGAACAGCAGCAACTTAGATGCAAGCTGGGTTTTTCAGATTATAAATTTTCTCAACTTTGGTTCAGCATGCAAACAAATAGATCGATAGATCCACTGCTGCTGTGTCTAATATTACAATCTGACCACCACACGTTAGTGGTGGAATATAAACTCATTACATTTTATCATAACTGTACTCACGTATAATTTTGTTGTATTTTTCCTCCTGTTTTTTCTGTTTAAAACAAAACATGTCCTCAAACCCAAGCGACATACGTAGCCGTTAGAAAGTACCAGTCCAATGACAGACGTACCCGACCTTAGCTACCTAAGTCACATCATGTTAAACATGAGGTTAACACCACAGTTTGGTTAGGTTTAGGCAGCAATACTATTTGGTTAGTAAATATGCACGTAGCTTAACTCGCTTAAAGTAAGTCATGTTATTTCACTAAGTTGCTCTAAATATACGTCACCTGACTTCCTCCTGTGCGCCTGGAAATAAAATAGAAGCAGATACAGAATTTCAGTTTTCACTTAAAGTGTCAAATCAAATTATATTTGCATTTTCAGTCATTTCTTCCCCTCTGATGAATTCTAATATCTTTTGCGATGCCTTGAAGTTTCCACTTGTTAATTTGCCTGAAAGGGTTCCTTAGATAAGCTATCTGAAAAATGTATTCCCATCAGACTCAGCTGTACTTTGTGTTTAGGCCTAATTAGGTGTGGAATGTTAGTATGCTAAAATGCTAGGATGGTTACATTGGTAATATCTGCTAAACTGCACAATCGCAACCTACTTTATCCTGCAGTTTATCACAAACATTCAACATCAGAACAACATCTGTAAAAACGGCAGCGCTTGTAAAAGCAGCATCTGGTAGCTCCTTCAAACTTTTTTTCCAGCTTTATTGCTGAAACTTGTGTAACCTCAGAGAGAAATAACAGTCGCTGGAAAAGGAAGATGGGGTTTTGGATTAAAGAGCAGCAGACCGCAGACGATCCACCAGCAATATCAAGCGAACCAGGTACCAACGGAGGTCCCTGAGGAGAGGAAAGAGAGCCGGGATAGGAGCCATGTTGGCCCAGCTTGGATTTAAGGTTGCTCCTAAAGGTCCAGTCTGGAACAAATGGGGCTCAGGTTGTGCCAACATCAGAGACTGTCGAAGCCCACCTGCCCCATCAACATCCTGGATCAAGCACTCTGACTGTGCTCCCAGCTGTTAGCAAGATGAGAGGAGGATGTAAGAAGAAGAAACTATATTATCACCTATTTGTGTCTGTATGTATGTAGGCCTATATAAATATCTGTAAACACTGTTTTATTTTATACAGTTGTATTTAAATGTTACAGCATTTTAATACACATTTAATTATCCGTTAAGTTCTGTGAATGTAGCATGAAGGAAGGACAACCTTGTGTTGTATAATAGCATAATATACTAACTTGTACCTTGTAAAGCTGTCAAACAAATATAGTGCAGTAAAAAGTACAAAATCTGCCTCTGAGATGTAGAAATACTCAACTAAAGTACCTGTATCTTGAATTTGTACTTAAGTGTACTTGAGAGTTAAATTCCATCACTGACTGACTGAAACATGTACTTTGATCACATTCTGAGTTGATTTGCCTTAACGTCGTTTTTTACAGTGTAGAAGATGAGAGAGGAATGGGAGGGGTGGAGGGTGGAAAGAGGAGGAGGAGGAGGAGGAGGAGGATGGTCCTGCTGCTGTCAAACACAGATGAGAATACAGCAGCAGCAGGTTTCAGGAGGGCACCGCCGTTAGATAATCGCATTTGTTCTCCCCTCGGACGCGGCGGGGACCAATGGAAGCGCAGCGACGAGCCGAGCACGGAGAATAAATCATTTTAATTTAATTCCCTCCAACTCCGGAGCCGCCGGGAGAGGCGACGTGTGCAGACCGCTGATGCTGCACAGACACCCGTCCAACCCCGCAAACTTCAGACTGGATCTATAAACTGTATTAATCCTCCGATGCTCTCTGCACGTCTCTGCCAGCTGCCGGGCGACTTTCGGCGTCGTAATTACACAGCAATTATGCAATTATGGCTTAATTAGCGAGAGAGGGGCTTCATTATAGCAACAGATGAGAGAATGATAAATAACAGAGACGTTAAAGAGCTGAGGCAGCCCACCTGCGGCCTTTAAGGTGAGTGATTAAATGACTGTTACAGGCTACACAGAAAGCAATGCACATAATATAATATGTTTAATTAGCAAACTGCTGCTCTAACTGTTTCCAATTAAGTCAAACAGATTTTACTCTCCTGCAGTGGTGGAAAGCAGCCTACTACACTTAAGCAAAAAAAGTTTATGTACTTGTACTTGAGTATTTCCATTTTCTGCTCCACTAGCCTACACCGCAGAGGTAATTTCTTTTTTATTGCACTACATTTGTTTGACTGCTTTATAGCTTCTGTCACGTTGCAGATTTAGATGAATAATACAAATATGATAAACAGTTTAATTATCAGAATCACAATCAGGTTTGTTGCCAGGTACATTTTCACCAAAGAGGAATTTGCCTTTTGTATATTGGTGCTTAAAAGTACATAAAAACATAAATATAGAAAAAATAAAGAGATCTGAAATGTACAAGTATACAAAATAATACAAATAATTGCAAAAAGCCCCCAGTATATTTGGGGAATGTGCAGAAATCTAAATGTGAGCAATAATGATGTATTATTATCAGTTAGAGTAAGTAAGTATTGATCCACCAGCAGCCCAGCAGTAAAGTAATTAAAACAAGCTCCTCCTTTATCAGCTGCACCATTAATTGATTAACACATTAATGCATCAATAATTATAATCCAATAATAATATAATATATCCAATATTGTGACAATCTGCATTTGCTTTTGGTACAATGGGTATATTTCAATACTAATACTATTGACATAAAAGCATGTCTACAGTGTGGTGTAGTACAAGATCTAAGTACGTCTTCCACTGATGGTTTCCTGGCAAAAGCCTTTTCTCTGAGTCTCATAGGAATAATTCAGGAGTGACATGATTTATGCGTTAAATAAAGAATATACTGGATAATTTTAGGGAGAGCAACACGATTAGAAGGTCACTGTTTTATATTACCGGGCAGCTCAGTGCAGCAGACACAGATTCAACATGAATTATATGAATTACATGAATTATATTAAACAGTTATTTGGAGTATGTGTTTGGAATAATTTTGAAAGCCTGCATTCATTTGGAAACCTCTAAGGTCTGTCAGCAGTTAGACTTGTTATGGACAGATGCTGCTGCTTAGATTGTTATTATCATCAACCACCCCAATAAAAACCCAAACTCTGCACATGGCTTCCATCCAAGATCAGTGATAAAATGTGTTTTTATGTAAATGAATCTGCCCTTTAAACTCACAGCGTGTGTTTTTTATGTTGTCATATATATAAGCATCAAAAACTTATTAAGGATATCAGCTTGCAAAGAATCTGCTGAACTGAAGCTGTATTCAAAGCAGCTTCTTTCGTTCTGTCGGCTGTTCGATCTCAGATAATTTAACCTCCCATCAGAGCCAATGAGAGTTTTTAGGGTCACACAGCAGTCGTGTGAGAGTCAACAGAGTCACACGAATCGAGGCGTGAATTGGTGTGAAGCCAAAGGTGTCCGGACATTTTCGAACAATTACAAGAGACACATGTAATGTGGTCGTATCTATTCATTCTTCAGATTATTAGTCAATTAATCAATGAGTCAATCAACAGAAAAAGTATGGCTGTATAGTTATTAATAGCCCTTCACCACACGCTTCAACCTCACTACGCACTTTATAATGCTCCAGTCACACCACACTCACTCTGCCTTACAAAAATAGATCAGCTCTGTCTCGTCAAAATCCTTATATAGGAAAGCCCCGCCACTCGGCAGCCATCTTGGTAACACCTCCGGGGAGTTATTTCAGACTAACAAGATCAGGCCCCTCTCTAAATGAATGGGGAGAGAGCCATAACTGCACTTTCACTGGTCACTGGGACATGAAAACTGCTTGTATAGAATAATGTTCAAAAAGCCTTTTCCTCCCCAGGCTACTACACCGCCATTATTTTACGGCTCTGTCCACAGCGCTGGTGACGTGACACCATGAGCTCATCCCACCGGGGGGTTTTACAAATGCTAAGCTAACTGACGTTAAGGATACAGTAGATGTATACTGGATATGTTTATAGAAGGCACACTGTATATATATTGTAAGTACTGCAAATCAGATCTTGGCGTTCATCTGATCTGGTCACACACCTGCTCCTCGCCGCCACCACAACATCTGAAACTGTCCCAAACCTCAGCTGCGCTCTGACATCAGTGTAGCCACACG
This sequence comes from Lepomis gibbosus, assembly GCA_029875015.1. Lineage (NCBI taxonomy): Eukaryota > Metazoa > Chordata > Actinopteri > Centrarchiformes > Centrarchidae > Lepomis > Lepomis gibbosus. Next base: position 7,070 of record JAPMOB010240158.1, on the reverse strand, counting down.
ATTGGCTGAACATGTTTCGTGGCTCGGCTGTTGAAAAACAGACAATTGGCTTTCTTGTGGGAGGGGAGGGATATGTACAAACATCCGCCATCTTTTGCTTTCCATGTAGCAGGGGTTTTCAAAGTCTGAGACTGCGGGCCTCCCCTCAGACAAAGCTTGGGAGCAAAGCATCTTTAGTTCAATGCCTGGATGCCTATGGGGTCAAGATTATATCATCTGATCCAAAAGACAGTCAACATTTGAGCCAAACTAGCCTTATATTGCTGTTAGACATAACTTCTGACTACACCAAACAGTTTGTCCTACTCCTGTCTGACTTGTCTTGTAACTTGAATTATTGTCACTTTGTTTTTGGCACCTTGGACAGTGAGACACGGTACTTTGTTCATTTGTATACTGTTAAACTTCAGGCTTTTATTTGCTTAAATCACTGAACTCCCCCTGCCTAGATTTGAGACAGGCCTTTAATTCCTTTACCATGCCAGTAAATCTGAATGAATGATACTTTGGTGTGAACATTTATGTTGCTATGCACGATCTAAGTAGCTTAGAACTAAGCTCAAGCAGGCGATCCAGTGGGATTCAAGAGGTTTGATTCATCCAAAGAACATCTATCAAAGCCAGACCAGGTGTCTGCCTGTGTGTATTTATCAAAACGTGTAGCCACACCAGGCCAGTAAAAGGGACAGCTGTCTTATTGGGGCTTTCAATTTTAAGTTTTACGGTACTTGGTATGTGGATGAATGACAATAAACAAACTTGAACTCAGGGCCGGTCCATTGCATTGCCAATACAGGCGGTTGCCTAGGGCTCGAAATGTGAGAAAAGAGAAAGTGCTGTGAGTCGAGGCCGGTTTGTGACAGTGGGAACGTAGTTGGTAGAGTTTCACAAAATAAAAATGCAAATGGTTGGTGGTGATGGCGCAATGGATGAGACTATGCCTTTGGTGTGAGAGACCCGAGTTCATTGTGTCCCTGAGCAAGACACTTAACCCCTAGTTGCTCTAGAGGTGTGCGACCTCTGACATGTATAGCAATTGTAAGTTGCTTTGGATAAAAAGTGTCAGCTAAATGTAATGTACTTTAAAAACTGAAGGGTAACCTTGCTCTGTGTGGGACTGTGAGCTGCACTTTATCGGGGGTGCTGAAGTTAATGGGTTAACTGAAGTTATTGTGTGTGGATTTGTGATGAGAGAAGTGTTTTCAGTTTCACATGCAACATGCAGTCCCAACACTGTGTCTGTCAGACGGTCTGAAGGGAAAAATACCAGCGGAGCAATAATGTAATGCACAGCAGAGTACAGGGCAGGTAGACCTAAAAATAATATGAATTTTCATTAAATGTCGTCTCATAATTTTAGGATTTTTCTCTGGACATGTCAGAGAACACAGAGTTATGTGGGAGAGATTCTGAATGTGCAGAAAGTTTTGAACATGAGCTGAAAACCTTCCGAAACAAAGGAGCTATTAAAGTCCAGGAGTTTGTAATTTATTTAAGTAAAATTAATTCATTAATCATTGAGGTGAAAAGATGTCACGTGCACATTATAAGAGGTTACTTCCCTAAACAAAAGACACAAAGAGGAGGGAAGACTGAGTCATGCCAGCATTTGTGCAGACTCAGCAGGGATATTACATGAGAAAACTGTATCAACAGGAAAATACTTATACAAACGTCACCCACTTACAAAGTGTCCTCTCCAGTGTTTAAACCAATGCTCTTGCATTTCAACAACAAAATTACCACATAAATTCACTAGAATGCAAGAAAAACAGTTTCCGGGAGGAACATTTCCAGTTAACTGCTTATGTTTGGTCTCCCAAACTTATGCTATGATGTCCTGATGTCGACAGGAATGAAAACTGCTGACAGACCACCTAAAAAATGTCAATTATTACTCTTTGTATAAATAATTTTTAGATCACAACAGTTTAAGCACAGGCGACTATAAACTAAAATGTAGACGCAGAGAGGCTGAATGGGAAAAAAACTTTTCTCCCAGATGCGCTGATTGTCAAATAATTCTAATATTCTGAAGGATCTGATCACTTCCATACAACAAAATATCCATAACTAAGAACAAACAGTGTGAATCGCAGGCAGCAAAAAGTAGGACTTTCCCCATTACCCCCTCTCTTCCCCCAACTAACTGTGAACTGATGATATCCTAAATTACTACCAACTCCCACACCATGTGACCAAAACCAGCCAACATTGGCTCCAACATTAATGTTTGTTATCAGAGCTAAATAAAGTTGATATCTCTTTCCTCTCCTGAATCTGTCCAGGTATCTGGCAGGTGTATTTTTAAAAAAAAACTGGAGGTGTGGTCTTACCATGGTGTAAGCTTACCGTGGACCTTAAATGAAACTGGAACCTTAATTAACTCTATAATTAATTATTTATAGCTAGCTATATGTTTCTTTTGTATGCAATGTTTGAACTGAGAGCTCCCGAAAGCCACCATGCAAGTTGGACACTGTTGAAGTCACGTACATATAAAATAATTAAATAGCAAACTTATTTTATAGTTTGCCTTTCATAGTTAAATTACAGCTTGAATAAAATGAAAAAGGAAGAAAACCTCCAAAGCTCTAAACCTTTTCAGATCTTTTCCTGTCTTATTTTCTGTATCTTAGGTTGCGGTCTGCTCTCAGAGCATAATGTGTCCCCTGGAATCCAGATCTAGATAACTCTCCCCTGCTCAAACATTTACAGAAATCTACACAAAATCAAGACGTGTTCATTGATTTGTATAATGTATTTGCTACGCATAAAATCCCATTTTTAGTTTCTATTCCAGTTTGGAGTTGGGAGAAAAGGCCTTAATATGTTTAAATAATGTTCCTTATATATATATGGGTACCCCCTTCATGTCTGTACATAATGCACTATTTCTCCCAGAAAAGCATCGCAATTACAAATGCTTTGGTAGTCTCACATTTATTTACATTGGAACAACATAAAAAAAAGAAAAAAAGCCAAATCTGAGACATTTCACACAGAACTCCAAAAAAATGGACTGCACTTGAGTTGAGTGTCATCTGCATAGAAATGAAAGTTAATGGATGGTGACACCTTCTGGAAAGCAGTGGACTCAAGACAGAGCCTTATGGTACTCCTTATGAAATGTTGGTTTTTTAACAAGAGACTCTGAACTGAGACAGAACGTTTGTGTTATCAGAAATATATAGTTTCGTTAAGACTTTATGTACAAAAGACTGACTTGTTTTTTTGTCATCACAGCTTCTCTGTGGATCCTCCTCCTAACCTCCTGTTAACTGGATACACAAGTACCTCTTCCATCCCGTCACACACATTGAAGCCAGCATGCCCATCATCAGCAATACCAATCAGGACTTCAGCACCTACTCCATCAGTAGTGACGACAGCAGCCTCGACCGCTTCTTCACTGAGATCCCCGAAACTGAGACCATCAAGGGCGTTTACTTCCAGCGCGCCCAGCTGCTTCGTGACCCCAAAGCCTCGTATGTGGTCGACCACACTCTGCAGGTTCTCATTAATGTCGGGGGTAACCGCTACACTTTCCCGTGGAGCACCTTGGAGCAGTTCCCCCAGAGTCGTCTGGGACGTCTGCGCTTCTGCACCACCCCCGAGGAGATCGCGCGACTCTGCGACGACTACGATGAGACGTGTCAGGAGTACTTCTTCGACCGAAACCCGACAGCCTTCAGGGTCATCCTCAATTTCCTGGCTGCAGGCAAACTGCGTCTGCTTCGGGAACTGTGTGCTGTCTCGCTGCACGATGAGCTTGACTACTGGGGCGTGGACCCGGGCCATATGGAGCGCTGTTGCCGTCGGCGCATGATCACCCGTGTGGAGGAGGTGGCTGAGCGAGAGCGCAAGGAAGAGGAGTGGAGGCAGAAAAGGGTGATGCTGAAGAAAAGCAACACACAGGCTGAAAAGAGCCACAGCAGACTGACCTGGATTCTGAGAGAAGTGGTGGAAAACCCTCAGTCAGGGTTGGCCGGGAAGATGTTTGCCTGCCTGTCTGTGGTTATGGTGCTGGTCACCGTCATCAGCCTGTGCATCAGCACCATGCCAGACCTCCGAGATGAAGGCGACAGGGTATGTATGAAGCCAGTGAAAAGCTGACAACAACTTATCTTCCTGTTAAACCTGTTATTCACACATTTTCTTCATGTTTTCCAGGAAAGTTTACTGTATCAGTGCCTTGTTCTGTTCCACAGAGGTTCAAATCAGCACAAAAGGCATCGAGTGACACTAATATTTAAGTAAATTAACCAAAACTTGTGTCACAAACGGCAGAGTTACGAGGCAGGGAATGCAGTGTTTAGGGCTCTAAATGTAAGACACAAGAGAGCTGATTAAAGTTTTAAATATTTATGTAAGCACTGACAGATATCCCAGGCTTACAGATAGTTGTGGTAGGCAGTACTGGAAAGACCAAAGAGACCGAAATTGAAAATGTTGACCTGTGCTTCTGTGTTACTTATATTTTCCCAAGAAACTTATGATCAAATTTTTAAGCTGCACCAATCAATACTAGGGATATAATTAACAATGGATAAGTTGACTGTATTGTTAAATTGGTGCCATGTAGTCATTGCAGAAGAAGAGGGCTCATAGAGGAAGCCTTGAACAGTGAAAAACAATGAAGAAAACACGATGGAAAGATGATATTTAATTGTTTATTGGATAAATTTGAGGGATGTTATATTGCTCCTTATTGCTTTACACAAACCTCATGTTTAAATATTTCCATTGCATTGTTGCATTTTGTTTAATTGATTCACCAAACTATTCCACCTGAGCCAAGTGTGAAAACTGTGATATTTTGATATTTCCTTCTGAGGTTTAATGTGCAGATTGAAAATGTGCATGAAACAGGTGGATGGAAACCACCTACACTAGCTGGTGAAGAATGTGGAGCATTTATTAAGTAAAGAGTAAATTATTTTTCTCAGGTGTTGGTGGAGACAAAAAGCTGTTGTTCCTCTGCAGGCAATATTCAACTGATTGTTAAAACAGTTGTCGTATCAACCTTCTGAGGCCAATTTAAGTTTATTTTTTCTACAAGTAAAAATGTATATCATGTATGAATAGAATGAAAAAAGCTATAATTGTCAGTGTTGGCTGAGTGTGTGTGAGGTTTCAGGTTCTTAGGACCCAAACGCAGGATCAGATGCAGGTTTTATTACTCCAAAGAAACAAAACAACACACAATAGACCGAGTCGTGGCTGGCAAAAGTTCCAAACTGACCAAAAACAGAGAATCCAGAAACAGCGACCCGGCAGAAACACACACAGGCAATGCGATTAACAGACAGAAGACAGACATACAGCCCAGACAGAATAAACCAGGACAATGAACAGACCAAAACAAACGTGAACACAGGCAGACAGATCACAACCACATATACAAAAAGACAGATAGAGGCAACAAACTAAGAGCTGGCTAGAACTATCAGACAAGATTAACCTACATAGAAAAGCACACATGATGTCAGTGACAAAACAAACAGAAACTGGACTGAACACCGAACGCTTAAAGCAGGCTATAAAACTGAATAACACAGGTAACCTGCACAAGATAGAGAAGGATCGGTATGGGATGTGGCATCACTCACTGATCCTTCAGAAATGCTTGGGAAAATGTAGCGTGTGTGCAAGCTACCGCGCCACTTGGCCAATAAAAGAGCTTCATTACTAAAAAGCTATTTGATTCAGAAAATAGCGACGCTACCACCAAGCTACTGAGAAATGTAGTTAAACTAGTAACGGCGGTATTTGTAGCGACGCTACTGCCGAACACCGAAAACACAGCACTAAGAACTAAGACAAGATAAAAAATGAGCAAGACAAGGTTGAACAGTGGAGACTTAAAACCCTAAAACAAGACAGGAAAACCCAACAACTGAAACAAGAATCAGAACTCCACACAGACAAAGCAAAATAACAAACACAGGCAGACTGAGACCAGGATTACAGGACAGACTAACATCACACAACCAAACAGGGAGAGGTAAATAACCACAGCATGTAGAATAAAATAATAATGTGTCTGTATAAACATAAGTCAAAGCCAGGGTTATTGTAAACCAGCGTGGGGTGAGGAATTGTTAACAAAATTGATTTGCTAATGTGACTGTTAAATCATAGATTTCTGCAGCCATTCTTCAGGAGACGGGCTGTGGAATCGATTGTATAACAAATTGTCAGTGTAATGAGTCTCAACTGGGAGATGTGTTTGTGTTTCTAAGCTGGAGATTTCTCCCTGATGTACAGTCAAAAAATCAAAGCATTGAGGCGTTCAGCTCAGAAACTGAAGCACACAAAATAATCTTTCATATGTTTCGTAATTTATGAGAGTCGAGACTGAACAAACATCAGGAGCTGTGTGTCTAAGTTTGGCTCTGAGGCAAAAGCAAAGCCAAGATTCCTTTTAATTTCTGGAAACGGGTTTTGTTTGCAGTTTTGGGTTTCTGGCAGATGTGTAAAGTTAAATGTAGGCCAGCTTTTATATTGCTTGACAGGCAAATAAGGCTGATAAAAATGAGATAAAGCTGAAAGTTGGCTTGTCAAAGAAACAATGTGTACAAAGGGACAAAAATTTGTGGTAATTGACTTTCAGATAGAAGAAGACAAAAGCAGTTTTGCCAGCTGAAATAACATCTGTCACTATCAGACTGTGGCTAGTGAGTTAATTCACCCCTTGAGTTGGCATTAATGTACTCTATGGCTCTTGTCTTAAATAAGCAGTTAATGACTACGTGACATAATGCTAAATCAACTCTGCTTAAAGAGGTGGTATTATGCTTTTAGGCTTTTCCCCTCTCCTTTCTTGAGTTATATATCTTTTCTGTGCATGTAATAGGTTTGCAAATTCCAGCACAAAGGGAGAAAACTCTCCGACAGAAAACTCTGCTCTGAACTTCCTGAAAACAGCTTGTTTGTAGTTCAGCCCTGTGACATCTCAGGGATGAAAGCTAAATGCGCCTCATGTAACGCCAAGCGGCTACTCCGACACGCCCTCAGAAACAGCGAGCTGCAGCACACAGCTCTCCTCTCCCTTCCAAACACTAGCT
>JAPMOB010240157.1:0-16781 GCA_029875015.1 Lepomis gibbosus | reverse complement strand
AAAATCCTCAAATAAACTATTGCTATGTAGAAAGTCACACAGCTGTTTGGCGACTGCTTTCTCCAGGACCTTAGAGAGAATGGAAGGTGCTGAAGAGTAAACTGTACCAATACAATGTTTAAACGGATGATATTTATTTTACAAAACAATACTGTTGTAACAGTAGCACAGTGTTGTATCCAGTAGCATACAAGAAAAGGAAACCACAAACATACAAATCAAACTATAATTTTTACATTATTGCTAAAAATGTATAATTTTACAATACTGTACTATTGAAATAACCATAAGTTGCAACCTGTTCTAATTTCTGAAGGTTCAAATTATGGATGCCACTGTAAAGCGACTCAAGTGGGGCTGGACTCTTAGTCCAGCTTCTCTCAATGTCGACCTGTGGTTGATCACGTTCAATAAGCACGGCCTTGATCTTATCAGTAATGGCTTTCCTTCCTTCTCTTCTTTGCCCATGGGCTCTTCCAACGAGTTCTCTTCCAAGAGTTGTTGTCCCCTGCCACCCCTTCCTACTCCCCTTGCTCTTTATCCATTGTTGGCACCCATTGTTCAAAACATGTAATCTGACGTTTCCTGGACTCCAGCTTCACTCATTGTCAACCTGTAGTTGATCAAATGATCAACAAGTGTGGCCCTGAACTCATCAGTGATAGTTCCCTTCTCTTCTTTGTCCTCTTCCTCTTCTTCCTCTTCCAACTCTTCCTCCTTGGTCCCCCTCCTCCCACTCCTCCTCCCCTTGCTTAATGAAAGGCTGAGAATTAGCTAATGGTTTTGGAGATTTGAGGTGAGGTTTTGCTCTTTGAGTGAGAGGTTTCAAAGCTTATGTGACATTGTCTGTAAGCAGTTATGAAAAACTGTGAAAACAGTTGCAATTGACCCGACCACATCCAGAACAAGTGGAAATCTGTCTGAATGGGAGAAGGACCAGATGTATTTGCCAGAGAAAATAAAACATGAGCTCAGCAGATTTGTCTGGTTCCCAGGATAAAATTTCAACTCAAATTTTGCTGATTTTAATTTATTTCTTGTGCATTTCTATTGTGAGAGTAAAACCTCAGATTTCTGTTCTCATTACAACTATTTATATAATACAGAAACAAAAGCAAAAGGCCAACAACTTTTCAGTAAAGGTCTCATTAGTTATTCTATATCTTTTGTTATCGGTTTAGCTGTTTGCTGATTCAGCTCAAAAGTTTATCCATAGCAGTTTTTAGGACAGAAAGGTCAACATCAGCCAGTGTCTAATAAAATTAATAAATTAGAAGAGTTGATATAAAGGTTGTGTCGGGAGAAGAAGGACATGGAGCTCAGTCATCAGTACACAGCTGTTTATCAACCAAAGCAGAGAGCTGACACCTAAGATTTTTCAACTTGATGCTCTGTCCTGGAGCTGAGGATGCAGCATCGATCAGCTGGAACCTGCAGAGAAGTTCATATCTCACGTCTGAGGCAGTATATCTTGCGTGAAAAACAGGACCAATAAAACTTTAATGTCTTCCAATCCTTCTCAAAGACTTGCAGTCCTGTTGTAGTTCCTTTCGTGCAGTTTCTGCCTTCATTATTTTTAGGGACATTTATTCACTTATTGACAATGCTCTTCTTTTCTCCTGCTTTTCCTTTTACATCTTCAGTTCACAGAAATCTTCAGTAGGAAAGCCATGTTTTGTCATAATAAGAAAATTTAATTTAACAACCATTTAGTTACCAAATTTCATTACAAATTACCTTAATAAACCTAACAGCGAATACAACTAAATTCATGCCTTAATAAATTCACCTAAAGGTAAGAATAAATATATATAAATTATTAAATAATACAAACTTAAAGTTAGTCGGGGGGAGCTTACGAGCTCCCTTTACACACACACACACAAACACACAGTGTGAGTCACTGACAGGAGGTTAAATAAGATGGCTTTGACCTTTCACTTTTGAATTATATTGGGCAGGAAACAAGCGTGTTGGCAGAATGTGATGTCTTTCTGCAGCTGACTGCTGCACTTAATCTGCCTCTCTAATATATAGAGTTTTTTCTGCTGTCTGTTGGCTTTCATAGATTCATCATAGAGTGACGCACAGGTTACAGCCTGGGGGTTCTTAGAAACTTGGAACGCTGACAATAAACAACTTAACACAAAAAAGTATAAAAGATAAGAGATAAAACAGAAGGAGGCTAATATTATTTGTGATGTGATCTAGTGATGTTATGGTTAATCCAAACTTTAGTCTAGAGTGCAACACAATGATGTGTTGCATCATTTGACAGATGTAGCACCCGATGTGTGTAGTCTTCTGTGAACAGATATTGTGGAAGTAGTAGTCAGGGTACAGTAGGCTTATCTGGGGAGAGCACATGTGTTTAAACTGCTGCTTTTCTGAACAGTTGACCCAAAGTTAAGTGCAACAAAATGCCACCGGTATGTCAAAAAACTGAACTATTTTTATTACATTGCACTTAAAGGTGCGATGCAGATGTAATAATGCTGTGAAGAGTCAGAAAGAAGTTAACTGTGAAAGACAGGCTTGTAATCTATCTTTATCTCTTAAGTCACATGTTCAGATTTCAAATGTCAGCCCTTCAAAAATCTGAAGGGACATGAATAAACCTCCTCGTCCAATCACCCTCAGACTAAGAGGACTGCGTGTTGAGAGGCCAACGTCATGCTTGGTATTCATCCTAGAGGCTGGGAAGGCATTACAAACACGAAGGCGGGCTTCAACATCCAACAACGACCCCCTTGGCTCCTCCAATGAGCCATTGATCATGTAATCAATGATGCATTATCCTCGCGGTGAGCCAAGATCATCGGGGAGGCACATATACATCGACTGGCAGAATAACAACTCATTAACAGACCATCTGACATTCACCATTGGTCCACCACCAAACACCCAGAGGAAAGAGGCTGGGGACAGTGATTGATACACACTGTCGTGTCTGCAGCCACATGGAGAAAGAAGGACAAATGGAGACAAGAAGGAGAGTCTTAGCTCTGCAACAACCCCAGGCTGTGTTTCAAATGTCACTTCTTTAATTAGAGACGCCAAAAACAATGCAGCGAGGATGAAGAGGAGGAAGGATCTGATCTAATCAAGACAGCTGCCTCCACTGACCTGCTCTCTGCGCACCACTCTCCAGCATTTTGTTGGCCATGGGGCTCCTCATCAGCTTTGTTTTAAACTGAGTTTTTTGCCCTGACGAGTAGTTAAATGTTGCAGGCAGTTATTGTTCTGTATCCTTCTCCATCTTCCACTTCCACAATCTTTCTGTTGACAGGAAAGGGAAGATGTCATACATGGAAACAACTGATAGGGTTAGCGGGTTAGCGCTATAATGAAAAACAAGATCCATGTATTACACATTCTGCATTGTAACATGGAGTGAAGGTTTATCTGCAAAATGATTAAAGTGAGGTCTAAATTATAGTAACTTGAGTGCTCTCTCTTCTTTATTTCCAAGAGTGTGACGAGAAGTTATATCTATTCTGCATTTTTAAGGAAATCAATTCAATTCAAACTTGTAACATGTAATTTGATCAAATCATTGTCATTGCAACCCACGTAGCCTAAGCCTAGACTACACTGAAGAATCAACGTCCATTTGTGACGCCTCTGCTGCCTCACTTGGATGAGACATTGCTGTAAAGCAAACAACTTCACTTTTATCGACGCCTTTTCCTATGGGATCCAAAATGCTCACATAACTGCTTATACGCTTGGTGTCATGATTATCTGCTCACCCGTTAACACTTACAAAAGCAAAGGGAACAGTAGTGTTTTAGTTTACTAATAGGGCAACATGCAGTATGCAGTGGGTCAAACAACTGCATCGAATGCTTGGGTTTTATGAACACACTGAAGACACAACCTGTTGTTTTTATACAAAAAAGTTTTAAGCTCTAGCAGATCATTACAGGTCTAATGTAGAGCATTTCCTATGTTCAATAGCAGCTCTTAAAATGAATACAAAGTGACAGCCCTACTGTGCATTAAATATGGAAGTATTATTAAAGTATGTTACATGCTGGATCTATTTTTTGATTAACAATAATTAGTCAACCAACCTGTAGTCCATTCAATTAGACGAGATTTTTGGTTAGCTGCTCTTCCCCATAAAAAACACTCCAATTTTAATTTTACTATTCTCATAAAGCCTTTGTGTGACCATGCCTCGAACAAAAGTGCTCTCAGATGACCTAAGAATAATTGTTGACTTGTATAACTGGAAAGGGTTACATAATTATAAGACTTGTTTTTCAGTCCACAGTAAGACAAATTGTCTGTGAATGGAGAAAATTCAGCACTGTTGCTCCTCTCCCTAAGAGTGGCCATCCTGCCAAGATGACTACACAAGCACAGGATGCTCCGTAGTTCAGGTAAGGTTAAGAAGAATCCTAGAGTATCAGCTGAAGACTTCTCTAAAATGTCTAAAACATGCGTCTCTGTTGATGACTCTACGATATGTTAAACACTAAATAAGAATTGAATTCATGGGAGGAAGCCACTGTTGTCCAAAAAAACATTGCTGCAAGTCTAATGTTTGCAAAAGAGCATCTGGATGTTCCACAGCATGGAACACACAACCCCATGTGTGGTGGAAAAAAGGCACAGCACACCAACATCAAAACCTCATCCCAACTATATAGTATGGTGGAGGGGGAATCATGGTTTGGGGCTGCTTTGCTGCCTCAGGGCCTGGAATGGTTGCTATCATCGACAGAAAAATGTATTCCAAAGTTTATCAAGAAATTTTTCAGAAGAAAAAAAGACCATCTGTCCACCAATTGAAGCTCTACAGAAGATGGGTTACGTAACAGTACAATGACCCAAAGCACTCAAGTAAATCAAAACAGAATAGCTCCTGCAGAAGACAATATGCCTTCTGGAGTGGCCAAGTCTGAGTCCTGACCTCAACCCGACTGAGATGCTGAGGCATGACTCAAGATTAGATTGCTAAACTGAAACAGTTTTGTAAAGAGGAATCATCCACAATTCTTCCTGACTGTTGTTCAGGTCTAATCTGCAACTACACAAGAGGTCTGGTTGAGGTTATTGCTGCCAAAGGATGGTTACCAAGTTATTAATTCCAAGGATCATTTTTCCACCATGCACTGTGAATGTTTATACAGTATGCATGGAAACATATAGTTGTTTGGTATTAGTTTAAGCAAACTGTGTTTTTCTATTGATATGACTTAGATGAATTGATTTCATGACCAATGTATGCAGGAATCCAGGTACCTGGTGGTTCACATAATTTTTCCTGCGACTGTATACTATACGATACTGAGTACAATGTACTCCACGTCTAATATGTAAAGGTAAAGTTACTGAGTTACTGGGCTGTATTCGGTAAACTCAAACATGGCAATGTCACAGAGAAAAATCCCTTTACATTCATTACATTTAACCATTACAGTCACACAGAGTGATTCAGCTGCTCTCTGTGATTGTACAAAGCTCTCTGACATGGATTTTTCCAGTGATCTTGTTATTAACATTGGGGAATTAATTTGTTGAGAAGAACAAGATTCTTGATTGGCATGCATATGCTGAATAAATTATCCACAGAGGCAGCTCTCTAGAGTGACTTGTGAAATGTTGGTAAGAGAAAAAGTACTGAAGACTGGTAACAGTGGAGACATCGTTTTCTTTTGTATATAAGTATGGTCTAGCATAGTATGGTGTGGTAGACTTTAAAGCAGAAACGCTGAATAAAATCCCTTCAGTGTTCATATTCTGACCCAACAAAACTGTTGGTGGTAGAGATCACGGGTGGTCATTAATCATAGGGTTGGTGGTTGGATCCCTCCATTCTGTCCTCATGTCCTCAGGACACTGAAACTCATAGTGCACCCAATGAGCAGGTCAGGGCCTTGCATGATTGTGTGTATGTTTTAGTACGTCACTGTGGACAAAAACATCTTCCAAATGAATGTTTGAAATGTACAAAGAAGGGCTGGCCCCGAAAGGTCGAAGATTCAGAGCTTCGATGGGAGGACTCTGATTCGACTGTTAAACTAAATTTTTATAAATCTTATTGAAGTGCGTGAATAAATCCACAATGTGTGGCCGTAGAGTATGTGCATGGCAGAAGAGGAACGAAACGTCAACACATTGCGAGACATTCAGATCATTGATAGAATATTATATTGTTTTTAAACAGTAGCCTTGGAATAGACCTGCGAGGTACCGCGACGTCCATGCAGTTTTCAGCTGCACGGCATGCACGCAATACTCACACAGACTGGTGAATGCCAGGAGAGCAGAGAGAAAATGGTCAACGATAAGCCTCAGTTTAGCTGTCAGTCGACTGTAGGCAAGACAATTCTGATTTGACTATGTAAATCCTTAGTCGGGGACTGTACACTATATAATATTTATTATGCTGTTTACTATTGTTCCTGAAACGTTCACTTGCATAATTTCAGTGTAGGGCCAGTATGTAGAGGACTGTAAAAAAGTCATTTTTTCCAGATTAGTCGAGTACTGAAAAGCGTTAACACAGGTTCACAATTATAAAACTTGTTCATTATCATCATAATTGCAAAGTGTACTTTGCACATGAATAAGTGATGGGTGTGGTAATGTATTATTGTGGACAAGTGAAGTCTGTCGCGGATCAGACTGCAGTAACAGCAAAGGTTTGCAGAGGTTGAGTCTTAGGGAACAGTTGAAGTAGTCTGTGGGATAACAATACTTTTTCTTTTGATCAGACCAGCATCCTTAATGAGGCGGCGGTGGTAGATGCGGTGCTGTCCGCCGTCTCCCATGGATACAAGTGGCTCTAAATCAGTGAAATGAAAAAGTCTGACACTGCAGGGAGGGCTGTAAAATCTCCCTCCCAGACGGCTGAATTGAATCAGGGGTAACAAATTGCAAAAGTTCAAACACAGACATCTCAAGGAGTTTTGAGAGGAAGTAGATTCATGCTGTAATAATGACAAAAGAGATGGCCTTCAGAAGAAACTGTATGAGCCATTGCTGGTGAGCACATTTTTCTGTGGACCAAACCACAGCATAGCAGTGTTAGAGATGTTCTCTATAATGATGGCATAGTGGGCCATTGTATAGGTAAAAAATTATAATTTACAGAAGGAGGTAATCTTATGAGAAAAAATATTTTCTGAGATTACAATTTATGTAAAATAAATAATTAAATAAATAAATAAATAAATACATGAATAATAATAATAATAATAATAATAACAAATTTTCACGAAAATATGTGAATATTCTATGAAATTCTAAAGGCACTTCAAGAAAGAAAATACTATTTTTCAGATGTGCTTGTGTTATTAAAGGCTCTCTACTCTAATAAAAGCAGGGTATGCAGACGTAATAACAGCAGCCGCCACATACTTTCACCAACCAGTATTATGAGATACCTCCTTCTTTTCGAAGACCAATTGGTAAAAATAACTAAGATGTAACACATGCATTCAAATGGCTTTGTTGCAGTCCCTCGTATCTGCCTAAATATCCAAAAGCTCCACCTCTCCTTTTATGTCTGCACTGATTCTTGTCTTGTACTATTGACTGAAAATAACTCAAAAACAGTTTATGACTTTTATCCAATGCTTTCTGAGTTTTTTCTCTGAATAACCTTTTTAACCTACATTGGCCCAAATATGCCATCATAATAATATGCACTTCTTTTCTTTGCAAATGTACAAAATACTGAGAATTAAGAGACACATAAATCATACTGTCCGACAGTTACCTGTAATAAAGCAGAGAGTGGCACAGCTATGGAACAGATCGGGAACTATTTCCACTGAATAGAAGCTGTTTTCATAGTATTCAGCATAGAGAGCAACCTGTAATTTCCAGTGATGGAGGTTGAATCCAAAATACAAAACTGATGCTAGGCAAAGCATCACTGTATGTTTTCAGACTGATTGGCTGTTAATGTTTACGTTCATGCACATTCATTTAGACAGGAATTGCAATGTAATGACTGTGTGAAGAATGCACTCAGGATTTGGACTGCCTTTATATGGTTAGTGCTTCCCACCTTATTGTGTGATGGCACTACAATTGTTAATCCCATCTTGTGATAAAAATCCTGTCCCAAGACCTGTCAATCTTCACGAACTGTCATCCATCCCATGGTTTAGTTAAAGGGTCATACGTTTCCAAGTCTATCTCAATACAACACTCACACTGCTGTTACGACTGTGGTCATAATTTGTAAACTTCGGGATATGTTCAGTATTATTGCCACCTGTCTGTTTCCTGTTCTGTTTCTTACTGTATGTAAATAGGTGTGTCCCATAACGTCATTGTGATTGGTGGCTTATCTCTGCTTGGCGGGGGATTGTTTGGTGGCTGTGGTGGCGGATGATTGGCTGCTCCTGAAGGCAGAAAGCATGTAAGATGGCGACGGCTGGGGGGGGCATCTTGGCATCTTCCTCCTCCTTCCTCCTCCCAACAGGCCACAGTTTAATAGGGGTGGGCTGCCAGTTCTGTTACTCCTCTTTAGTTTATAAACATTTGTTTCATTTATTTTGTTAGAAATAAATCCACTATTCATTATTTTATAATAGTCTAAGTTGTGTTTAAGTGGCTCCTTGGGACTTGGGGAAGATGGGGGTAGTTTCATGTTGTCTGGGCCTCTAGACTGGGCAACATTTGCAATCATTCCTTCTTTCTATACTGGATACAAAGAGGTCCCTTCCTCGTTCTTCAAAACCTAGTCTTCAGTATGGAATTTCCTCTTTGTGCTTCAAAAGACAATGTTTACTTGCTGGGACGTTGCAGAGGGACGGCAAACACAGGAGGCATTTCATTCATCTGTCTCACGTCTGAAGGAACAGATAACTATTTTTGAGAACTTCAACAAGATTATAGTGCCTTCTATCTGCTTTCTGCCTTTGTCATATACTATCTCTCCTGTCATTTCAGATCCTGCCATTCCCTCCTGACAGCCCACCTGTACACCTGTACCCACTTCTCTATTGGACTTGCAGTACATACTCCGCCCGCATGCATTCAGTTTCTGCCAGATTGTCTTATGCGCTTATAACTTAGCGCTCCAGCCTCCTTGCCCGCTCTTGGAACTTCTGCCCCTTGGCCTGAGGCCTAGCTGGATTAGTTTGCCTCCTCATACTAGCCTGCCGGTTCCTGACCTCTGCATGTTTCAGACCCACAGTAAAACAGAACATTGCTCTGTGCTGCCAAAACACAGGTGACCTCCACTCAATACTGCTCCTGAACACATCCTGTCTAGACACTAACAAAGGGCTGAAGCTGCTGCTGCTGCTAAAATTTAAAATGTGTAATTCCTGTCCACATGCTGCAAACAAATAGAAAGCAGCATTTTACCTCCTCCTCCCCGTCGGCCAGGCTACTCTCTAAGCAATTCTGCTCTTCTGCTTTTCAAATCACACATAACGTTAGAGCTTATCTTTATAATAACATCATAAAATAAGCTTTTTATGTCTTCCTGGATGGAGCAGATGTCGCTTCTCCTTCAACATTGCCTTGTGTGATGATCTGAAGGGAAGGTTGCTTCTCTCCTGCCTCCTCTGTGTCTGCTGCTCGTTCTGTTTAGACACAAGTGACAAATATGTGGACTAAGCACATCCTTTAAATAAACACAATCTCAAACAGCAGTGATACTATTTCTAACAGTTATAGTGCAGACTTTGAGATTTCATTATGTTGGGAAAGAATCAAGGGAATTGAAACTCCAGAAAAACAGCAGCAAGAAGGACAGAGATGACTGTTTATCAGAATCAATCATGTATATCATATGTGTAATTTATATCACAGTAACCTTCGCTCACAGCTGTGCCTACACTGGCTCATACTGTCTGAACAGCCTATACATGAGTTCTGAAGGGAAGCGGCCAGTGCTTCACTGCGCTTTCACCTCCCTTGTGTCGCCAGACAATAACAATTTCACACCCAGTCAGATAGGGAAGATCAATTGGTGGCAGGATACAAAAAAGTAGAGGCAGCGGAGGAACGAGAGGTCTGGAGGGAGAGGAAGAGCAGCTGGTGGAGCAGCATCGATTGATAAGCCCCCAGGTCAGATCTAGTTCAATGTCCTCTCATGTTTGACTGAGGGCAGACTGGATGCTACTGTGACTCACCATCACATCTCGAGGCACAAGTTTTACAAGACAGGCTGGGCTAAAGCTAGTGGAACATGCTACACAGGTAAAACTGTTACTTCAAACACTGGTCACAACCTTCGACTAATAAAAAATCTTTAAACATAGAAGATATTTACAATTAAAAAACAACAAAAAAGTAAATCAAGAAGACAAAAAATTGTTTTGTCTGGAAAAGCAAAAGGGGATATATAAACCTCATCCCCATACAGAGATCATATAACCTGAGTATACTGAATACTTTCTTGGGCAAGAAAGACGACCTGGCTCCTCCTGTTTTAGGTACATTACAATTAAACTCGTGGAACATTTCTCCCAAAATAGTGATTATAATATGTTATAAAACAAATCTCTTCCATTTCTAGCCACAAAAACAATCAGAGAAGAGCTTGGAGCTTTGCTAATGATGGGAGGATTTGGAGGCTTTTAGCAGAATTGCGGCAGCTCAAGGTCATGAAGAGCAGGAAGAGCTTCAGTTTGCTCCAGTGGTCTTCACCATCCTCAATTCAGGTCAGATCCAAACTGATGGGCATAAAGTCACCAAAAACCTGCCAGTCTGCACTCAGGTAAGATGGTGATGAACACTTGGTGGAAAATCAGTTGAATTCTGAACCTTTCATTACAAAAAGTGGAATCCTGGTATTAAGTTTTTCTCAAACTATACTAAACTGTGTTTCAGCAAAGACTGAACATAAACACAGTGAGTGTGTGATTACAGCCAATCACCAAGAGGGAAACATTATATTATACTTTCATTATTAGCTCATCATGAAGACTGTCAGCAGCAGGGGGTTATAGAATCTGAACAGAAAAAAATATGTAAACCAACATGTTTCATGAACTGGTTTTATTGTGAATTGCGTGCTTTATTATTTCCTGGTGACCAGCTGCTGAGTGCAGTGACTTTTTGGCACCGCCGCATGCCTGGAAACCTCACAGTGATGTTAGGCAACTGGAAAGTCAATAGTCTATTCCAAGAAACTGTCTGACATAAAACCACAATTTGTCATTTTTACACTTCTACACACTGGGCCTTTCTAGTTTCCCCAATTTTCAGCCTCCTCGATTCTCGTCTCCTTGATCCTCAACTCTTCGATCCTCGACTCCTCAATTCTCAATCCACAATCCTCGATCCTTGACTCCTCTATCTTTGACTCCTCGACCCTTGAATCCTCGATCCTTGATGCTTGATCCTCGATCTTTCTGTCCTCGACTCTTCAATCCACGATCCTCGACTCTTTGATCCTTGATCCTCGACCCTTCTATCCTCGACCCTTGACTCCTCGATCCTTGATGCTTGATCCTCGATCCTCGACCCTTCTATCCTCAATCCTCGACTACTTGACCCTCGACTCCTTGATCCTCGAATCCTCGAATCCTCGAATCCTTGAATCCTCGATTTCTCAGTCCTCGCCTCCTCAATCCTCAACCCCTTTGTGGCGCATCTTAGTCCCTCCCACCCGAGATGCGTGCTCGAGGAGTTGAGGAGGAGATGAGAGGAGTCAGGAAACAGGTATTTAATGAAATGAGATGTCCTTTCATTTTTTCATTTTAAAATGACATCCATTAAATATGTTGCACAGCTGCATCACCTGTTCACTGTTTAAGCTGTGATCTCTGTCAGAGCAGCAGACCAGCTTTTGGCACTAAAGGCTGCAGATCTTATCTTCACTATCCAGAAACATCATAACATCATAACGCACAGAAAAATGTCAAGGTTCCAATAAACAATATAGCATCTGTTGAAAACAGTCAGGGATTACAGCAGCCTGATCATTCACTAGGCTACACATTACTACTTTTTGCCTGAAAACAGGAGATGATTTCAGCTCTCAGCCTGATGAGGTGAAAGTTTACAAAATGATACAGTAACATTTATCTCATATAGCCCCAATTAAAACTGTCACCACAGGACTCTGTTGGAATGACCTGTGCAGACAACATGGGCACTGTTATTACAACATGAAACACAGCAGATCAGGTCTGAATGACCTGGTTCATATTTCAGCCTAATAATTTGACTTCAGTAGCTGTTTGCACTGTTTTGTCACGATTATAACAGCTTAGTTGGTGTGATGCGCAGATCGACTTGACATTAACGGAACTCATGTGGGCCTAAACGCATGAATCACCCACCCGCCCCCCCACCCATGAATTGGATATAGATACCACACCTGGACAGTTTGCCCACCTCCACCAGTCACTGTAGTTTTCCATCTGATTTCTTTATTGTTATATTGATGGATGAGAGTTTTCTTTAACGATTTACTTTGATGATTAAATCATCTGCTTAAATGCGCACAGCGTCTCAGGAGAGGCACTTCCTCCTGCTGCTATTCAGTGTTCATTTTTACAATCCTGCTGCCCATCCACACATCACATTCACCAATAACATCAGTGATATCAAAGTGAAACATTAAGGAATGTGGTTAGAACAGTGCTTTATGAGGCATAAAGCCTACACAAACAGAGAAGGACAGATCACTGTTTGATCGTGCATTTGATTATTTTTAGGCTCAACTAATACAACTTATGAATACAACATAAACACTGCAGAGTCCTGCTCTGGCTATGGGTCGGTCCAGCTGCCTGTTTTAAACGTCACCGCGGCTGAAAAAACTTCTACAAAAGATACAAAAACTTCTACAAAAGCTTGCTGGACGCTTATAGCTCGTCCAGCAAGCCTATTCCATCCTCAATCGTTATTTTAGGAATTGAGATGTCCTTTAAGATGGCACACTGAGATCGATTTCTGGGTCACAGGCTCAAGGCTCGAGGATCGAGAAGGCAGACATTTGGGAAATGAGAAAGGCCCAAAGTGTGCTGATACAAAAACAAACAATGTTTTTATTAGTGATCTTTAGCGATCTTGTTAAGTGTATTTTTTAACTTTGGACAGAGCTAGGCTCGCAGCTATCTTTGCTTCCAGTCTTCATGCTAAGTGCCTCCTGCTCTTGCTGATTTCTGACAGATAGGAGATTGATATTGATCTTCTTATCTTGGTTCTGGCAAGAAAGTGAATAAGCCTAAAGCCCAGAATGTCAATCTTTGCCTTTGATGAGAGACAGTCATGCTCTCTCCCGTGACAGTGTCCTGCTATAACATTTGGCAGATGTAGCGTCACCTCCCAAAACACAACTAACCAAGGAATGAGCTTAGCTTGTTAAATTTGATGAACTGAATTCATTTTAACTGACTTCGTAGAAATATTTTTAATTTAATACGACTTTATAGACTTCTATCAAATTTATCAGAACTTATATTATCTATTTATTGCTTTAATTTTGTTGTCTGTGTGAACTCTATGTGTTGGCATGAAGGCATTTGCCTTGTTTCAGTACTGAACAGAGACGACATGAAGGCGGTTTGGATTTGTTTACGAGTCCCAAGAGCCAGATAGGTCAAGTCCCCAGTCCTTCCTGCATCAGAGGACCCTCTCTGCCTTGTTGAACCCATTTTTCAAATTGTACAGCTCCTCAGACGCTGCAGCCCTTCACATCTTTTGTTCACCGACATTTTCTCGAGAGCAGATTTATTGGCCCACATAATTAAAATGGCTGGCGTCACATGCTGCAGCTCTGCTACCTGCTGCCCCATAAACACTATCTGAAATGTGATGGATGGGACATCAGAACGTGACTTTGAGGCCGCAAACAAAACATCTCCACCGTAAATCTCTGAAACAAAGCGATATGGAGACATGAGCCTCTGACGTACACCCATCACGTGGCTGATCTGCATCGATGAACGGGGGTGTATATGCGGCCGACTGTATAACACACAGAGCAGATTTACTGCAGGGAAACAGACATAGTTTGTCAACCACTATGTTAATCTCATTTTGCAGAGCATACATGATTTTAATCTCACATTGTAAATAGCATGTGTGTCTTTAATTCATCTTTGACACTCTTGCTGGATGGAAACAGGCATGCAGTGGCCCGGATCAAATCTACCAGAAGCTCAGGTTGTAATGTGGCTTTCCTTTGTAATGTGAACAGATCTGGTTTCCTCACAGACGAAGTATGTTATGTACCCTCACTGGGCCTGGATAACTTTTGGTTACCTGTCATAAACATGTGCACTGTTAACTATAGCACCAGAACTGTAGCCAGTTTAAACAGTCTTTACTTCTGCTTCTCTTGTTTATATCCACTAAAAATAAAAAATAGGCCAAATAATTTCTTTCTTTAAATCTTTAAATGTACCATTCTCCGCAGACAGGGAGACAAACGTGTGTTTCTTCAGTATTAACCATGCATGCTGTTTATCAAAGGGTGCAGCATGACATCAATCCTGCGCCTATGGCATCAGACTCAGAAAATAGGTCACAGTTTTTATTAGGTTTGTTTTAAAACCTGGAATTTGGGGTTCTGCTCACAACCACCTTTGTCTGTTAGTAAAGCCTCAAACTCCTGATTAGGGGAACATGGGAAAGCTGTGGTGGGACTAGGAGGCAGCAACATGGCTGAGCTTGTGATATGTGGAGTAAGCAGGAGGGAATTTTCATTCTTAGATTGTTTTTTCACAAGAAAAAAGCTAAAGTTTTTCTCCTACCATTCTTGCTTTGATTTCCATCCACAGAAACAGAAATGCAGCCATTAGTGGAGGGTGGACGGGAGGACTGATGCCTCGGTAGAATTTAAATAGCAGTGTTTTCTTTTTTATGTACTTATTTGCTCCAGAAGCCCTTCTTCCCACTTCATCACCGTGCAGCCTGTCGCCTTCATCTGTTTGACAGATCAGCCACCTGCCCGCTGGCTCCAACACAGTTAGACTCCAACCAGAATAAAATGTATGTGGACAGTTTCAAGGAGAGCGCACGGTTCGCTGGCGATGACGGCAGAAATATGGGGAGCTGCAGGAAAACACAAGAACATCGGGTTTATGTCACAGCTTTTATGTCACTGCCCAGACTGAAGAAGAAGAACATTTTTAAAATTCAACACATTGCGTTGCCATATTACACACAGGGATGGAAAAAAAGACAGTAAGGATTGTGGTTGCACTCCATATGTAAACAGGAAACACAACAGTAAATGGATCTAAACAATATTGATTTTTATTTACAGTTTTTCTCGATTTCTTAAAGACATTTCTTAAAATTATGCCTCTTTTTCTCAAAACTCTAAACACGAATCCACCCATCTGCCCAAACATCCTATTTTCAGGTCAAAATGAAGCTCTCCACTCAAAACCAATCAACCAACCAATCTTGCTGAAAAACCAAACTTTGCCCTCAGACATAACACACAAGCCCTCAACAATGTTATTTCTTCTCAAAATGGTATTTTGTTGTCAAATGAGACGTACAAACCATCATATGAACAGACATCTAAAGGATGAATGTTTACAGATGAATGGAAAACACTTCTTCTCTATTCATCACAATGACTTAGGCCTATTTTTACACTTACTTCAAACAGTACATACATACACAAGTTTTCTAAAATATTTGAGAATATTTTTTATACCCAAAACACACAAATGCACGGTAACAAATATATTTTATTTTTCCCACAAATACAATGTACACAGTGTACATCCCAACAAACACAAAGTTGCACACACAGTGGTGTACATACAAAACGATATTACGAAAGATATTACTGCATAGTTACAGTAAAAAAACGAACGCTGCATCCTGTCTTCTGTTTCAGTGCAGCCACAGCACCTCATCGACATCACAAGCAATGTTTTCTTTGGCCAAGCAGCGGGGAAAATATCGCATGGCATGGTGAATTTAGCCATGAAAAGCATCAACTGCTATATTTCCACATGCGTCTTCCATAGCTTGGAGAAGGGGTATACACGTTTGTGGATTTCATACACTTTCCATCTCCAGGCAGAAAAAAATGCAGTTTCCTGTTCAGGAGACAGTAGATGTTCCCGACCACCTTTCAGTTGTGCCAAACAAATACTAAAATGCTGTAAATACTGTGTAGGATACAAAGTAGGAATACATTTCCAAAATGCTTTAAACATACACATTTTTACAGTCCTACAGAACAATCCACAGGCAATACTGTACTACTGTACTCATTGAGTACTGTAAGCAGTACTGCAATTTTCTAGTTACAAACATGGTCGACCAAGGTGCCTCGGATCTCATCAGAGATTACGGTCCTTGTCCTTCCTCTTCCTCGAGGGGAAGAGGAAGAGATTTTATTCATGACAATTGTGCCAAATGCAGTGAATTGTGTTTAGTTTAAAAGTGTGTTTTAGGACTGCAATTTGAGTGTAAAGCAGGAATCGTGTTTGTAGTTTAGCAGAATTGGTTCAGGGGGTTGGTGCATGAGTTACATGTTTTGGTCATTGTGTCTCAAGTACCAGTATTTGTGCGTAAACAAAAACAAACAACTCCTACTTTTCCTCTTCCTTCACCTTTTACTCCTCTCCATGATGCTCTTCCTACTCCTCCTCATCTTCCTTCTCCTCCTCTCTGGTGTAGAGCCCTGCATTTACGCCCCTAGGGCCGGGCTTCGGGCCAATTTTCACGTCATAGTTCACATGCGGGCCGGGCCTCGGGCCTTTTTTGGGTTATCCTTTTTATATTTTTAGACGTTAGTTAAAAGAAAATGTGAGAAGTTGACGTCGACGATAGAAAAACAAACATAGAAAGACATTTTATAACCTGTTTTTAACCTC
>JAPMOB010240156.1:0-13795 GCA_029875015.1 Lepomis gibbosus | reverse complement strand
CTCTGCATCTCTTTCAGCTGCTCGTCCTCTAACCTCTGCATCTCTTTCAGCTGCTCGTCCTCTAACCTCTGCATCTCTTTTAGCTGCTCGTCCTCTAAACTTTGCATCTCTGCTTTCCAAACCCTCCGTCGTTCCTTCCAGGCAGCCGTTTGAAAGATGTCCAAACATCTTAACTTAAAACTTTAATCCATCACAGTCAACATTTATGTTAAGTCTCTGTATGACAGGATCTTTTCCAACTTCTTTAACCCTTCATCAATTCAAACAGAACTTTATTTGTCCCCAGATGGGAAAGTAGAAACACGCAGGTGCCACAAGATGTAAATCAAACAAACGCCATCCTTTATCAAGCTGCTGCTTTTAATTTAACTGAGTGGTAAATGTTTATGTTTCACTGTAGTTCACATTGTGCGTCTGTGTGCTGTTGATTTGTGCTGAGGCCGAGCGGCGTGGCTCAGGGTCGTGCTGCCACTGTTTTGGTGGACGTTGCGACATGACTGGGACGCTGTTTGGCGATGTTGTGATCTCGGTGGCGTTCTACTGAACTAGCCAGCCTTAGCAAATGTATTTGTTGTTGTATTGTTATTAACCATGACTTGCCAAGGGACCGCAGAAGCAACACTCTGGCACAGTGCATCAAACGGTAACGTTTCTGTTCTACTGTCCCTTTTAAATAAAATAAATGACTAAATCTCAGTCCAATAGAGCAAAGTGCAACAGGTTCACCAGCACTTTAATTCTTAGTCACTGTTTAAGATGTCGTGTCGTCTCTCATGTTTTAAGCTGATAGTTTCTTTCTTTGTGTTACGAAGCTACAGGTTGGAGCTCTGTGCAAAATAAAGGGAAGGAAATATCACAGCATACAGTACACTGTGTTTTAGTGCCACTGAGATAAGGACAATATTTACCAGCGTGGTCTGTCTGATTTTACTGCTGGAGTTCAGCAGTAAAGAAACAGGCCTTTTGTGTTCATAGAGAAAGTTTTAGATCTTTGAGTTCAGCTCAGGATGAACGGGAGCAAATCTAATAATAATGTTGTTCAGTGTATATATTTACTTTGTATTGCATGTTTTCTTTTTGTGTGATTAAACCTTTCATTTGTTATTTAACATTTCAGGTTGAATGTCCCCGGCGTCTCCAGAGTAAATGACACCGATGCAAACGAGCTAAAATCAAAGATGCTGCAGGATTTCTAACTCACTCACTGATTATTACTGTGCTCAAGTAAACCACGACAACTTTGTTTATAAAGTTTATTATTTATTAAGTTTATTTATTTATAGAAGTTAATATTTAAAATAATAAATAAATAACTACAAAAACAAATCAGACATAGCAACATACAAATCTCAAAGTGGGTTAAAAGGACTAAGGTGAGTTTTTAATCAGTAATGTAAATCAAATGTTTTTCAGTGTATTTTCCTTTTTTTTACTGCTTTCAAATCATCTTTGTAATAAAAAAGTGAAAAACAAAACTTTATGTTTAAAGCTAAGTTGCTTAAATAACAAAGATTCAGACTGGCTCTTTAATATTCTGTTGGAACACCGTCCGTCCTGCACTAATCTCCTTTATCTTGTTTTATTATTTCCAGTTTGGTAAATGACGGTGATCACCTGTAGAAATCACCTGTAACACACCTGCGTGGTGTTTGAGCTGTTTGTGCTTCACATGATGTCAGAGGTGCTGTAACTGTCTTCAGGTGCAGCAGCTCCACAGTAGCTTTGTTATCCTCATTATCATCGCTGGCCGTCCTCTTCAGTGTAATTAGCGCTGAGCTGCAGGTGTGAGCGACGCCCCCGGGGGTCCCGCCTGACTCCCGCGGGCCCACGCTTAGTAAACACTCAGGTGAGTTCAGCACTGTGCAGGTGCACTGAGCCGGTTCAGTGTGTGTTTCCCCAAAAAGCCACAGAGAACAGTACAAACGTCCTGTTTCTGTCGAAGCTCATCAGCAGGTGACGGAAACAGTTCATCAAAAGCTTCTCGTTAAAACTGAAGAATTTAGTAAGAAGCAGCAGCTAACACTTGTTTTCTTTATCGATGAATCTTCTAAAAAGTCGTTTATTAGGTCCAGAAACGTGTGAAACATGTCGACCTGCGTTTCCCAAAGCCGAGGTGTCCGCAACACAAATCCACCGTCACAGAGGAAAGAAACCAGGAAATATTCACATTTAAGAAGCTGGAGTCAAAAATTAATTGCCCAAATAGTTGGCAATTAATTTAATAGTTGACAACTTATCGACTAATCGTTACAGCTCCAGTGGGAACACAAGTAAAATGACTTGTATAAATTTTACTTTTAGTAATTGTTCCTGTATTTGTTTGTTTTAAATTTCACATTTGATACCTATTTATTGTTGTTATTATTATTATAGTTTTTTTTTGTCTATTAATATACAAACACACTTTTACTGTTTTTAAATTAAATTTAAATTTTAATATTTATTTTTACTTTCTTATATATTTTTTTTACACATACAAACACTTTTACTGTTTTATTTACATTATTTAATGAAATGTTTGAAATGAATTGTTCTTTTGTAATTTATTTTAGCTTTGCCAATATTCTTGTTTTACGTTCATGCCAATAAAGCTCGATTGATTTGAGTTGAAATAAAAGTCTGAAGTCTTGTGTTTTTGTTCAGTGCCGTTATTCCTGACCTGTCCTGTCCTCTGTCCAGGTCTCTGTGATGAGGAGGAGGACGTGTGGATCAGATCCGGCCTCACCTGAAGCCGCCCACCTGTCATCTACACTTTTACATTTTACCATCTTAACTATAACTACTGTGACTTTCTGTCCTGAATCTCTTCTGAAGCTTCTGTGCTGAACTTTCTTCATGTGTTTCTTGTTCAAAAGCTTCTTCATCCTCCGCGTGGAGGCTCTGAGGACAGAGGGGGGGGGGGAGTCGGCTGCTCTGCAGTATCATAAAATGATACTGAGCTGTAACATCAGACCTGATTGACTTGTAGAAGTAATCAGCTGTGCTGTGAGCGTCGTGTTATAAATAGCAGGGAGCCACAGCAGCAGCTCATGTGGGACACGTGGTTGTCGCGGAGGAAACAAACTCTCCGAGGGAAACAACGCGCCGACTGAAGAGCAGCTGAGGGAAACGCCAGAACAGCCAGAAGAAGAAGAAGAAGACGATGGCGGAGCGTCCAGCAGCAGGAGACGTCAGCCTGCAGGACGTCCTGAGAGGACGGACAGATGGAGCAAAGAGGACCAGCTCCAGCATGATCCGGGTCTTCGTCAGCTCCACGTTCTCAGGTCAGAGCAGCTCAAACTCACTGTGGTCTCGTGATGCCTGAATCCAGGAGCGCTTCTTCTGTCTGCAGCGGGGCTGCAAACAACGATTAGGATCAATTAACCTGCAGATTATGTTCCGGGATAATCCAAAATATCTCCAGTTTACTGAGGAAGAAACCAAAAAATATTCACAATCAGAGAATTTGGAGGTTTTTTTCTTTAAAAAGGCTCAAAGCGAAAAATCGATTAAAAAATAGTTGGTGATTAATTTAATCATTTAGGCCTGTGTGCGCTGCACTTAGAGGAACATCAGTTAAAGGTCAATAAGATGTGAACACGTGAAATAACTGGGGCTGATGTGTTTGTATAAAGGACGAGAGAGAATGTTTGTTTTTACCTAACTTAAGCAGCGCTGAAATTCTCTCTGGTTACTTAAACATGTTTCATTTCATTCTGCAAACTCAAATCTTTTCATTAACGCTCTGAACATCATTTCACAGACTGAAGACTCATCGATCCTGATCACAGCCTGTAAACGTGAAGCGAACTTTATTTTCAGTGTGATGAAGGACAGTTTCAGGAGTCTCAGATTAGAAACCAGCGGCTGGAAGAAGACGTCAAAACGTTTAAACACTAACGGGCTTTGAAAAATGTTTCCAGCAGTTGTGACAATAAGTCAAAAATAAGGCAGTTCAGCATGTAAATGAGCTCCAACATTCAAAAACACTGGAACGCTGCTTTTTAAGAACAGGAATTTAAATTGTCTTGAGTAAATGTTAAAATAATTAATAAAATAATCAGTCTGCCTCATGACTGTTTGGATTTTTCCTAAATTATGGAGACTTTTGTTTTCTATAAACAGCTTGTTGTCAGATAAACTGTAGTCAGGGCAGAGGACAGGACGTTTTGGAAAACATGACAAGTTGACTAGTTTTACTTTAGTAAGATAAACCTTATTGCCTGGCAGAAATCTGAAAATAGTGAGTCCATCCTCACATCTGTGGAAGTATTTGATTTGATCTTTTCATCTGACAACAATGAAAAAAATGACACGTTGCTCCAATGTAAAATAGTGAGTGTACAGCTTTTATTAACAGTGTAAATTTGCACTGTTACATTCATTAATATGTATAATGTCCCCTGTGTGTCCCGTATATTCTGTACCCGGGTAAATCGTACGTCTAATAGAAGGGAAGTCAATCCCGAATAGGACAGAGGTGGTTGCCAAACCTCATAACATTTCTGGGTGGAGCTTAGGGCAGAAATATTTAAGCTAAGTTTGAGATGGGACATCACCACCTCCACCCAGCGCTTGTGAGATGGGACACAGCTTTCTTCCAGTTCCAGTATTAGACGTCTGCTGTGGGCTCCTGGTTAATGGTGGGACAAACAATGCGGTCAGTGGGTTTGATTAACATAACAAGTATGCAAGCGGCATTAATTAGGATCAGACGAGATGCAGGCGACGTGAGAGATATAAAGTGAAATAAGAAACTCAAACTTATTATTAGAGCATCAGCTTGAAACTAATTATCTGTATTCCTCCATGTTTCATTTGTTCACATTTCTGTTACACCGCAGCAGGTGAACTCACTGATTCTCCCGTGTCTCTGCTCAGATATGGGCAGCGAGAGGAAGGCCCTGCTGGAGAAAGCTTACCCAGAAGTCCTTGCTTTCTGCCGCAGTCTGGGGCTGGTGTTCGAGGTCAGTTGAATGTGCTTTAAAAACAATGTGTGTGTGTGCAGGTTCAGTAAATACCTGCTCATTGATCAGTGAGGTCACTTCCTGTCCAGGTGGTGGATCTGTGTTGGGGGATTCGAAGCGTCCCGTCCGGAGACCACGAGGCCTGCGAGATCTTCCTGCAGGAGATCCAGAACTGTAAGAGGATTTCAGCCGGACCAGCTTTTATTGTGAGTCTCTGATCTTCCTTAAATTATAATCCAGATTTATTTTTTGTGTCACATGATTGATACTAAAATATCCAGTATCAAATAAAAGTGAGTCTGAATCTGATTCTATCTTTTCATGTTTCAACACTGAAGAAGTGACACGTTGCTCCAGTGTAAAGCTGTGATGTACAGCTTTTATTAACCGTGTAAATCTGCTGTCCCCTCAAAGCTGTTAATGTCTAAACTAAAACTAGTGGAAATTATTGTCATGTTTTCCAAAACATCCTGTCCTCGGCCCTGACTACAGTTTATCTGACAACAGAACTGTATTTAGAAAACAAAACTATCCAAACTTAGGAAAAGTCCAAACAGTCATGACGCAGGCTGATTATTTAATGTGGAAATTTAAATGTTTTTAAAAAGCAGCGTTTAGTGTTTTTGAATGTTTGAGCTCGTTTACTGCTGAACTGCCTTATTTGTGACTTATTGTCACAAATGCTGGAAACATTTTTCAAACCCCGTTAGTGTTAAAACGTTTTGACGCTGAGACTCCTGAAACGTGTCCTTCATCACTCTGAAAATAAAGTTCGCTTCACATTTTAGTCAACGTTTACAGGCTGCGATAAGAAAAGTGTCTCTGCAAGAACCAGTGCTTTACATTCGTTTTCCAGACCTGGAAAACTCCTTGGAAAACAGACTATATGTCCTGAAAAGAAAGAAAACTCAGTTTTGCAATGTTTGTTTCAGAGCTGCAACGATTCATTGATTAGTGGTCAACTATTAATGAATCACCAGATATTTTGATAATCGATTAATTCCTTTGAGTCATTTAAAAAACAAAAAAACATCTAAATTCTCTGATTCCAACTTCTTAAATGTGAATAATTTTAGAAATCCCCCCAAATGTCTTTTGGTTTTTGTCCTCGCTTCACCTGAAACTGAAGATGGGACCAAATGACATCGTTGAAAACTCCAATCATTGATTGGCTGAACTTAACATGTGACATTGAAATACGATGTTCTGACACGTCCTCGTCCTGTTTACTGGTTTCCTCCTCTGGGAAACCTGTAAACAAACCACATTACACATTTCTGAAAATCTTTCAGCTCCTCTTCTTCTTCTGTTCTGGGCTCCAAAGGCTCTGCTGGGGAACCGGTACGGCGTCCGAGCTCTTCCTCGCCTCATCCCGGAGAAGCAGTTTGAAGTTCTTTTGTCCAAACTCTCCAAAAACCACGAAGGCGTCAAGAAGCTGAATCAGTGGTTCTTGAAAGACAACAATGCAGTCCCACCCACCTACGTCCTTCAGCCAATCACGGCTCACTTCCCCCACTACAGCGACCTCCGACCTGAGAGTCGGCCTCAGCGGGACAAAAACGTCCTTTCCTGGCGTTGCACAGAGACTCAACTGTTGCAGCTCCTACGCTCCGCCGCCACGGACGCCGAGGCGGCTGGTGACATCACGGCCGAGCAGAAACAACACTTCTTCACATCAGGTCAGAGACGCCTCGCACAGCTCGTCCTTTGTTGTGTCAGAATTATAAGTGTTTTCCTCTTCTCGTCCAGTCACAGAGCGAGAGTTCGAGGAGGGCTTGTGGATGGTCGATGGTGAACCGTCGGCTCTGATATTCGTCCGAGAGATTCCCCGCCAAAGGACGAGGGACGGTCCCAAACGCTTTGCCAAGTTCATGGACCTGACCGCCGGCGGTCTGCTGGACCCAGAAGCCCAGGGACTCCTCACCGGCCTCAAGTCCCGCCTCTTCGCCACGTTCCAGAGGATCCTCAACCTGCACTGCGTGGAGCTCTGCAAAGGAAGCATCGACCCGAAACGCAAAGAGCACGCTCAGTACCTGGACAGCGTCTGTGAGCAATTCGTTTCACAGATGACGGCCAAGATCGCGGCGGCGGTTGGTCCGTCGGTGGAGCGGCGGCAGCGGGGGAAGGTTTGGGGAAGCATTGAGGAAGAAAAAGAGGAAATCTCAGAGCAGGTGGTTGAAGAGGTTGAACGGCACGCCGCCATGAGCTCCGAGCTGTGCAGAGGTTTCCACGGCAGGGAGGGTCTTCTGGGTAAGCTCTGCTTGGCCATGTGGGAGTCCACCAACGTCCATCACGGCCCGCTGGTGGTGCACGGCGCCGCCGGGATGGGTAAGACGGCTCTGCTGTGCAAGCTGGCGCAGGAGATGCGTAGAGTCCTGGAGGCCGGGGTGGTGGTGGTCCGGCTGCTGTCAGTTCGTCATCCCCAGAGACCCGACATCGACCACGTCCTCTGCAGCGTCTGCCTCCAGATCTGTTTGGCTTGCGGTCTGGCTCCGCCCTCGCCTCCGATGACCAGCACTCACCTGGAGCTGCTCGGGCTCTTCAGGAACGTCCTCGCCGAGGTTTCCCAGCAGGGGAACACTCTGCTCATCATCCTGGACGGTCTGGATCAGCTCTCAGACCAGCATCACGCTCACAAACTCCGCTGGCTGCCCGCCGACCTCCCGCCCAACGTCCACCTGGTGGTTTCAATGGACACCAACAGCGAGGCGTTCGCTAACATGCGGCTGAAGACGGAGACTTTGGAGAGTTTCTTCGAAGTGGAGCGTTTGTCTCGTGATGAAGGGAAGCAGATCATGGAGTCGTACCTGCGAGCGTCTCAGCGAACTTTGACCCCCGAGCAGAGCGACGGCGTGCTGCAGAGCTTCGAGCCCGCTGGGTGTCCTCTGCACCTCAAACTGATCCTGTCCGCAGCCAAACGCTGGGCGTCCTTCACCCCGCTCACGGAGATACACCTGGGCGCCAACACACAGGAAATGATGTCACAGCTCTTCCTGATGCTGGAGGAGAGACATGGGAAGGAGCTGGTGGGCGCGGCCTCGGGATACATCACTCTGGCCAGGTGGGAGGCGTCGTGCGTCCGTATTTCTGATTAGCCACGTAGCCTAAAACCCTACGTTGCACTTTTGTCCCGCAGATTTTAGCAGGAAAGGAAATGTTGCGGCGACGATGCTTCATGTGTGCAAACACCGTTTTAAAAAAAGGAAGCGATTTGATTGGATGGATGGAAACAAATTCTCCGTCTATAAAAGTGGAGAACCAGCAGCATGTTGTCCAAAAAGTAAATTCAGACGTCAGAGACGGTTTTGAAGCAACATGTAAACCAGAATTTATTATAGCAGATAAACAGAAAATATATTTGAACACAACTTTGCTGCCGTCGTCAGATTTGTTCAGTTTACTGTAGATGCAAAATGGGCTTTTGGAGGCTTCTCACTTAGCTAATGCTAAGTATTAGCAATAAACCAAAAACTACTTCAGTAACCTCTGTTTCTACAGAAGCCCTTAAAGGTCATCCACCGTGACGACGAGTTAATTTAGTTTGTTCTCTTGAGATCTGGAGTTATTTATCTCAAAATAACAAATGTTGTTTTCCTGAGATTTACCAGATAAATTTACCGACGCCCACGTTATTGACTTGTTATTAATTTGTCATTTTCATGCTTCTGCTGCCTTCTTCACAGCTCTGTGTGACCCCGCTTCCTTCTGTAAGCTTTTCAGAATCAGAGCCTTTCGCCTGACATGTTTAGATTTAGTTGATTGATGTTGATTAACCAGCGTTTGCATTTTGTGCTTCTACTATGATCAAGTAGCTA
The DNA here is from genome assembly GCA_029875015.1 of Lepomis gibbosus. Lineage (NCBI taxonomy): Eukaryota > Metazoa > Chordata > Actinopteri > Centrarchiformes > Centrarchidae > Lepomis > Lepomis gibbosus. The sequence continues at coordinate 5,034 of JAPMOB010240156.1, read as the reverse complement.
CGTAGTTAAATGATTTCCTTTTGTGTCCGGTTTAACGCTTTTACGATCGGGAGTCTCCACATGGTGTATTATTTTGAAAATTGATCGGATTCTCTTCTTCGCTGTTCTTTGTCTGACTTCCTGCCCGGTTCGATCTGCTCTGTGCTGCTTGATGCGGCTAGCGGCGAAAATAGACCTGCGACCTGCGACCTGTTCTCTGCGGAGCGGAGAGACGCTTCAGAGACGCTTCAGAGACGCTTCAGAGACGCTTCAGAGACGCTTCAGAGACGCTTCAGAGACGCTTCAGAGACGCGCTGCGGCAGCAGCGATTAGCTCCGTAACGCGCCGTAGCCGGATTCAGGGTCTCGAGAAACAAAACTTTGTCTTAACTAATGATATATTTAAATTAGTGCTGGGCAACGATTAAAAAATTTAATCACAATCACACTTGTTCTCTGCAAAATTTGAATGAGGAATGCTAAAGTGGTGTGTTGCGCACTTTTAATTTAAACGTGCAGTGACTTGTGGTTTAAACAGATAAGGAGCTTTTTCCTTCACACAGCAGCAATAAAACATTTCTGTTACATCTCAGATTAAACATGAATGTAATCAAATATTAAGCCAAAGCTGTTTCCCACTGTCACTGATCGCTCGTCCCTCCGCCGCCTGTTTGGGATGCTGATTTGCATAATTATTTAAATCCTAAATGGTTGCAGGAGGCGCTGGTGACCGCGTCACATGTCTCTTCATTTAAGGCTGAAAAAGCTTTACGCCTTCCTGTTACGGACAGATGTTTGTCATGAGGTCTGTTAGCGAAGCTTTAACGGCACAGAAATCAAAGTGAGCTCGTCGTTACCTCGAGAAAAACAAACTTTTGTTATCTCGAGAAAAGGATCCGTCATCTTGGGAAACCGGAGTCAGTAAAAACGTCTTCTGGCTCCTCAGGGAGGGCCTGCTGGAGGCCGAGCTGCGTGACCTCATGTCCCTGGATGATGATGTCATCAGTGAGGTGTACCGGTACTCCCTCCCTCCGACGCCCTCGTTGATCCGGCTGCCCTCCCTCCTCTGGGCTCGGCTCAGACGGGACCTCGAGGATCTTCTGGAGGAGCGCTGGACGGGCGGGGTCGCCGCCATCGCCTTCAACAGCCGGTAAGGAAAGAAATCCGTAGATAAATGATCACTGAGGTCAAAGGTTGAATGTTTGAGTACAAAATGTGTGTGTGTGCAGGCGTCTGTGCGAGGCGGTTTCAGCTCGGTATCTGACATCAGAGCGGCGGGGGCGGAGCCTCAGGATCCTGGCAGAGTACTTCCTGGGTCGCTGGTCGGGGAAACTGAAGCCGGTGACTCTGCCGGGCCTGTCGCTGCTCCTCTCTGACAGAAAGGTACCGACGATCGGGGCTGGAAACCTTTTCGCTCAGCTGTCAAGAAGGACGGGAAGATCAAGATTCATTTTCACCAGCCAGAACAACAAACTGCCTTTTTGTGTCACATTTAAATTAAATCTTTTAACTGAGATAAAAAGATATTCCAAACTTAAAGCCGAGGCCTGAGTCAAATATGAAGCAAAATAATTTTTATACCTTCTAAACCTGCTTCAAAGGAGAAAAGTGTTTCTAAACTAACAAGATGTTTATTGATCATTTACCTCAAACCTCTGCTGCTCTCTTTTATGTTCTGCTTCAAACTCGTCTGCGTTTTTCAGTTTTGATATGTCGCCACGTTATCCTGGCAGCCTAAATGCTAAAAACACTCCAAGCAAAAAAATCGTAGCTCCTAAAGCGTAATTTATACTTCTGCATCAAATCGACGGCGTAGGCTACGGGGCTACGCAGAGGCTACGCCGTCGCCTGACGTGCTCCTCTTCAAAAATGTAACTACACGTCGAGTCGACGCGGACCGTAAGCTCTGTGATTGGTCGGCTGGGTAGCTTCACAATGCCAACAGGAAGTGCCCCGCGCTTTGAAGTAACTTTTACTAGCGGCCAAAACAGCGGCTGTAACACGGCTAATAAATATGTTTGACCGTCACAACCCGAGCGAAATGACTCAGACTGTGATCCATTCGCTCGGTAACATTTGAAAAGGCTGCACCAGCCGCACGTTTACAATTTTACCCACATTTAAGTTAGCGGAGCGCTAAACAGGAAGTTAGCCTGCTCGGCCGACAAAAGTCAACACGGTGGACGCTGCAGCGCTACTGCTGACTAGTGTTTGGGGGTGTAATCGCAGAATGACGGACAGACCTACGCACACGTATAAATGCACGTCTACGTGAAAGGCCGTCACTCTCCCGGCCTCACTAATCTGAAATTAACATAAACAACACTGGAGCGCTGCAGATGGTGTGACATGATTTTAGATCTTTTGTTAGAGCGGAGAAATTTAATTTTGACTCACAACAAACAAGAATCAAATATCTATTATATGGAGAAATCAAACATATTTAGTGCCAGCGTGGCAGGTAGCCGTCCAACATTTAGTCGCTGAACAGAAAATCTATCCCCCATTTTGGCGCTTTGCGAGCGTTAATTTCCAGCCCTGCTGACCACGAATGTAACAGGACCATTTTTTTATATTTTAACATGTTGATATAAAGATGACGACATGTCAGGTTGTCCCAACACTTCCTAGAACAAGATCGACACCACAACATTTACACAATAAGCAGGCTGCTGCCAAAGAATTCCTGCTCTCCAGAGGATGAACCCTGTAGATTCACTGCCAGCAGATAAATCATCAGCGTGGTCGGGTTCTTTCCAACACGTTCATATTATGGCCTGATACTATACGCAGGAACAACTGTAAATAAATGTTCACTTTTTTTGTGATCCGGTTTAATTTTGTTTTAAGAGAAAAACTTTTAAAACAGAACAAAGGTATCTGTATGATACAAAAATAGAGAGTAAAGACAGACTGGCACAGATAGCTGCATATAAGCCCATATACAGACACATGTAACAGAAATATCAAATAATATTATTATTATTAATAAAAATATATAAAACCATAGAACTATTGACAAAAGCCAAGAGGAGAAAAATAATTAAATAGGTACAAGTATGCATTTACCGCACTGCATCTCTTAATAGTAACAATAATCTTTATTTATATATTACTTTTCAAAACAAAGACAATGTCACTCATATAAACACACTGAGATGCACATTTAAAGCAAGATGGATCAGCTCCACCTTCACCAACTCAACATTAAACATTAAACATGGTGGTGATGCATCAATAATTAAAATCCAATAACATATGTATTATTCTGAAATCTGCATTTTGTGCCGCTGATTCTCTTTTAAAGGAACAAGTGTTTGAGTGTTTCTTCCAGCTCAGAAATATAACCTGACACGTGGGAGGGGTTTCCTCTTTGTTCGTGGTCTGTTTTGATTGGTTCTACGGTGCCACAGGTCCCGCCCCAGCCGCTGTGGTTCGCTCCGGGATTGGCTAACGTCAGGAAGCTCCAGGAGCTGCCCTATCACCTGCTGCACGCCGGTCTGTGGGAGGAGCTACAGCAGGAGGTCGTCGGTGAGATGTGGGAAATAAACTAATGCTTTTATTACAAACATTAAATAATAAATGTCTGTATTATAATCCAGCCTTTCTGATGAAGCATATTTTATATTTATACGTGAGTTAGGTGAGTGTGTGTGATTCTCTTTTTTTCTGAGTCATCAGTCAAGGAGATATGAAAATGCCAGCATGCAGGGAAAAACTGTATAATTAATAAAAACGGGGAAGCGATTGGTCCCCTAATGTTTAATGCTCGTAATTAAAGTGTCTCATCGTTTAAGTGTTGTGATTTTCAGGCAGTGCTGAGTGGCTGTACTGTAAGAGCAGGGTCTGCGGGGTGTCCAGTGTGATCCAGGACCTGGACCAGTGCTGCCGGTACATGGACTGCACTGAGACCAGACTGGTCCGAGACGCTCTGGTCCTGATCAAACCAAGTCTGGACTTCCTGGACGGTCACATGAGTCAGTTAGTCTGCGTGGAAATCACATACTGATCTGTTTTTGTTCCGTCAGCACTTGAAACAACATTTAGAAGAAACCTGTTCTAAAATGCAGTAACATCTTTTCTTCTGGTTCCAGATACGTCTCTGTTTTACACTGAGCTGTTAGCCAGACTCTGCACCTTGGCCACGCCTTTCCCCTCTGTGATTGGCCGGCTGTGTAGCCAGTGCGAGGAGTGGTTACTGACGTGTCCGGAGCCGATCCTCATTCCCAAGTGCAGTTTCCTGCAGCAGCCGGGGGGGGCGCTGCAACACACGCTGACTGGACTGCAGGGAGGTCAGAAGTCTGAATGTTAAAGCGATTCATGTGAATGTTTACGTCGACACTCTGCGTGTTCTCGTCGCAGGGCGGCGCATGGGCGGCGCATGGGCGGCGCATGGGCGCCTGAACGAAAATAAAGACCCCCTGGCGTCACTTTTTAACGCCCTGAGTTCCCATTAGCGTCATTTGTGTATGTGTCGTGCTCTGCGGTCAAGTTTGCAACAACAAATAGACTTTTTAAATAAAACCAGAGGTTAACATTGTGAAACATCACAGTTCGGTACCCGTGCACCCCAAACACGCCCGTTTAAATACTCCTGCGCAGGGTCTACCTGCGTACCAACGCCGCAGGCTACGCAGGTAGACCTGCATTTATACTTGTGCGTAGGTCTGTCCGTCATTCTGCGGTTACACCCCCAAACGCTAGTCGGCAGTAGCGCTGCAGCGTCCACCGTGTTGGACCGAGCAGGCTAACTTCCTGTTTAGCGCTCCGCTAATGTAAATGTGGGTAAAATTGTAAACGTGCGGCTGGTGCAGCCTTTTCAAACGTTACCGAGCGAATGGATCACAGTCTGATAGCGAAACGAGTCATTTCGTTCGGGTTGTGACGGTCAGATATATTGATTCACCGTGTTACAGCCGCCGTTTTGGCCGCTAGTAAAAGTTACTTCAAAGCGCGGGGCACTTCCTGTCGGCTCAGAGGCGTTGCGAGGCCAACCCGTTCCTCGTCCCCGTTCCTCGTCCCCGTTCCTCGTCCCCGTTCCTCGTCCCCGTTCCTC
>JAPMOB010240148.1:0-13534 GCA_029875015.1 Lepomis gibbosus | reverse complement strand
CCACACAGGAACCCATTACACAGAGAAAAGGTGACATGTAGGAGTAGCACAGGATGGCTGGCCTCAGTTCAGTGCCTCCATCTCCACCCCTGACAGAGCAGTGAATGGCCCTCACTCACAGCTGTCCTGGACTCAGTCAGCCAAGCACAGCTCAAACCTGGAAAACAACACGGTATGCTAGGATGCTAAGATGCGCCTGGCAGTGCAAAATTTCCTCCTGGAGGAGATAGAGGGACAGGCAGTTATTTAAATGCTAAACAATGCGACCTGTTGCTATTAGTCCAGACAGCCTCCTGATGACTTTCGTCATACGGAATGCGATGTGTGAGGCCATGCGAGGAAAGAGGGGAAATCCTCGGAGGTTACAGAGCCAATGTATTGACTTGAATGTAAATGGTTCAAATATTGAACATTAGTTACTTTTTACACAAAGCTAATCTGATATTGTCCAGATACGCCCCTACTGTATCACATGGAAAGCTACAGGCTAATACTACGAAATGTCTTACCAAGTAATATGTTTTTATTGAATATTTGGGATTTTGTTATAACCTTACATAAAAATGCAAAATACTATAATTGCAAAATAATATATGATTGCTTGGCACATTACTTCACCAGCTAAAGCCAACCATACTGCTACACTGTGTACCACCAGTATTATGTCAAAGTGTTGATTTTAGCCTCCAAAAAAGGATGTGACCGCACAAAGCAAAATTGTACGATTTGTTTGTACAAGCCTATAATGAGGCCGCTGTAGCCAGCTAGAAGATGGGGTGTTGTTTGCTTCATAATGTTCAATTTTGATTTATTGTGGTTTTACCAATACTCAGGTACACAGCTTCTCAACTGGTCTCAGTCGCTGTAACTGATGTGACACACATAATATAGAATAATGCAACATAGCGGCGCAGGACAACACCAGCGCGGAAGACCCATTTACTACAGTAATGTTACTTACTGCGATTTAACTGTAAAGTGTGGCAACAGTCTCATTTATAATATTCAGTCTGGCTCACTAACCATTTTGTTGTCTTCAAATAAATCTTAGCAATGGTGACTATGCTAAATGTTAAAGCGGTCACTGAAATCTATACATGGTCCCTTTAAGTCACAGAAAATACATACAGAATTTTAATTAACAAAATGCAACTAAAAATGACAAATGGAAGCTCTCATGACATCCCAAATCATCTGTGATCTTCAACAGCCAACCTACATCATCTTTAAATTGAACAACATGAATAAAGTTGATCGTCATTAGATATAACAGCCTTCCTGAGATATAACACAGAGCACAATTAATGCTGTCTCTGCACACCTACATCAAATATGACAAACAGCTTGGTGCCATATGGAGGAGAAGAAAGGAATGTGTTGTAAAAGTAGGAAGCTTAATCAATGTTCACTTGCATTAACAATGCAAGGAGCTATCAGCTGACAGGTAATGAAAGGAGAAAAATGTAGGACTGGATTCATGGGAGCTCATCAGCTGAGTTTTAAAACAGTTATTGTTATGTTTATTATGTGATGTGTACTTATGTGTACAACATAACAGACAGTATCTTGGACATGCACATGATTTATTTGCCAATATAAAATGGGAGACAACAAGCAAAGAACATAATCTTAAAAAATCTTCTACTTATTGCTGTACTCTTCTCAGCTACTACTGTCCAATTGCCTTCAATAGAGGAAGAATACTCCTTTAACTATGTACTATGAATACGGCTTTAACTATGTACTTGTTAAATACACCATGGCCAATTCTTGTGATTAGCATTAAATTGCCTTGACAGTTTAAGCTGAGGTCAAATTGACATCACAATTCCTACAACTTACTCTTATTCTCTGTTTGATCAAGGGTGCTGTTCCATATTTGCAGCCAGCTTGTCTTAGCTTGAGGCGATGGTCAGCAATAACCGCACCCATAACACAAACTCACCACACTCTCTCTACCAGTTGGATAGATGGATGAACAACGTGTCATCATTATTTTAATGGTAAATATTTGTTGCTCATTTAGAGAGATGCATGAGGTTGATATTGCTAATGCATAAAAGGATGTGCAGATTTTTACCAATATAAACATATCAGCAATGAACACGAGTGTAGCATCTCCCAACGAAGCAGCTTCCTTTCCACCAAGAAAACCTGAACAGAGCACACCTATACATGTGAGCTATTGTTTGCTGTTGGATATTGTGTTTTTCAGTGCAGAGAAGAAAAATAAAAGACATCACTCTGTCATTCATTTTCTTCAGTAGGTGTCCTGTGACAACAGAAAGAAGAGGAATGAGAAGCAGTGGGTGTCTTGAAAGGTGTTCTTACAAACCAACAGCTTTCTCTAACTGCATTTACTCACCGTACGAAACAGAAATGACGGCACAATTGCTTCTCGATTCATTCGTCTAAACTGAATGCAATTGCGATGAGTGTGACAAGCTGCAAATTGTGCAATCCCAAATGTTATTAAGCAGTGCAGACAGGTAATCAAGACGAAGGAACTACACCGAGCTCTATTGTTAAATGTGTACATCTCATACTTCCTTTTGTCTTAGTACACACACACACACACACACACACACTCGAGTACAAATAATGTGCAGAAAGCTCAAGCTCAACGGACGTACTTATCTAATGACCTTGTACACGTAGTAAAGATATCCCCATTTGACACAGCTAATTGGTCGACGTGTCAGAGGATGTTTAGCGGCTTAGGAAATCACATCTGCCCATTGATTTCTCCCCACTACACCCCCTCCATCAGACATTGTATTGCTTAATCCAGTCCACAACTCTATTGTTGTGAATCCTCAATGGATCCTCAGGCAGGGGAGGAGGCGAGAAAGAAAGAGAGAGGGAGGGAGATCGAAAGAGAGGAGAGAGAACAAGCGATTAAGAGGCACTTGGGATGGAGAAGGTAAATTAGAGAGTGCGGGTTTGTGTGTCTGAGACAGAGAATCAAACCACAGCGTAGATGCAATCAGAGAGATCGGGGTGCAGAAGAGAGGGCAGAATGGAGAATGCAACCATGCACCTCCTTTGTGCTGAAGTATATTTGAGGGCAGGATATTGTCATGCGGCAGTATGCCTTCACATGCTACTTGTGTTGGTGCTGAGCTCCTGTGCCGCCGAAGCATGCGACATTGTGCTGTGGCATCTGCTCTCAGCTTTAAGCCTGTCTGCCCTCCGGTTAATCAGGAGAGTTTCCCTGTCTTTCTGTCTCCGTAATGAATATTCTCATACTTTGAAATCCACTTTTAGAATCACAGCACACACTCCCACTCACACACAAGACCTACATGCAAGCGAAAAGCTTAGCTTGTCATCCGTATGTTCAAATAAGGGCTGAGCATGGTTGGGAATCTGTATTTTAAATGATGCTTAGTTAGTGAATGCCTAAGTTGTGAGAAAAGAACATATTTCATCGTGTAAAAAGTAATTTCCAGGTTCATATCTGAACACTGTTTTTGAGTCAGATCACGCGCAACTGATTTATTTAGTCTTACAGCAAAATTCTAAGTGTAAAAATTCAACAATAAAAATCTTTTCATCCAAATAACAATAAACATTTTCTCACTTACCTTGAGCGGATCTACCTATGTGCTCAGTTTTGGTTTGATGTGCTGTTTCCTCAGTAGGAAGAGCTTATAAACCTGAAAACTGTCACCAGTGAGCTCCATGAATTATCCAAAACTTTGTGTATGGAAAAACAAACATTTTTACTTTTTCAATGCTTTGAGCAGTTTTTTATTTTATTTTACTGTGTGCTTACACTGTATAGAGAGACAATGTTCCATGGCAGCCACTATGACAAATGCACTCATACACACTTTCTGTCTCACATACTCACTGTCTTTTGAAGCTGCCAGTGCAGTTGCTATGGAAACAAAGTTTGTCCGATTCATATACAAATAAAGGCTTCCATTTTTTTTTTTTTTTGCGACCTTGGCTTGCTGACCGAACTTCTCAGTCTTCACACTCCAGCCCCCGCTGCATCATGGTCTGCAGTCAGTTGAAAAGCCTTCACAAGGTCTAAAGCACATAAAAGGTTTGTGTTGCATCATCTGATCCAGGTATTATACCAGCACTTTAAGGGCTGCAGTTGTTTTAGGTGATGCTTATATGCCAGATCTTTTTTTTTGTAAATATCACTTGCACAAACACAGCATTGCGCTTCCTGCTAATTCACACACCTTTCAACTTAGCACGGACTTTATGACACACACACATGTTCACAACAAGCAAAGTAAGGTCCCACAAAACATTCATAAACAGTCTTACACTACCTGACTATTTGATTTTTTTCTCACCATGGGAGGAAAGCAACAACTTGGAAAATAACTGCACCACAGAAAGAGTGTTCTGATTTTTCACACGCACCGTCTACATGCTGTATTCTGAAACTGATCTCGCAGTTGAATAACTGTTTATCCCCCTGGCTGAGTCTCTGACATGTTAAGCGTCACAAAGATAACTTCAAAGGGAGACACAACATTTCATATCAAATGGCTGTGATTCACTGGCACTAAGATAGACAGAGGCCAGAGATGTTTTTGTAGCATACTGCCTACCTGGGAATGTTACTTTTTTGTTCTCAGTAGATCTGTGGCTAACTATTTACAGAAATATCTCTAGATCAAGTACTTACCCATTGAAAAGTTTAGATCTTGAACAGCTGCTTAGTCAGCCTAGAATCATGACATTCACAATGAGGACTTAGCTTAACAGCAGAAGCATCAAGACATCCACTGAGTCTTTTCAAATCACTCCTACAGCATAATCCACTTCTCCTCTGTCCATTCATATCCTCCATAATTATTTCAACACTCATTTAGAAAAATATGGCTATGCACAGCTTCTGTTTGTTGCTGTGCAGCTAGCTATTAGCTGTGGTAACTATATTTGATCACATCAGCTGCTGGTTCACAGACATGTTGAGCATCTCAGAGATAAATTCATAGCAGATACATAAAGTCTGACATTTGTCTTCAATTCAGTGGCATAAAGTGGCCTAAGTTAAGCAACGTCAAAGCATTATGTTTCTTTGTTCTCACTAGAACTACGACAAAAGATCTATGGAAATCTCACAAGATATAATAATACGGTACGCATCAACAACAACGCGTAGCTTAGATCGACAGTGACTACACAAAATGCTCCAGAAATAAACATAAGGGACACCTTGCCAGTGGCTTCATGCCTAGGGGACACAAATCAAGCTCTCTTATGAGATTTTGAGCATCAGACCATTGATTTCCTGCATTCTGGTGAATTTTTAATGCACCATTTTGTGCTTTTTATGCATTAATTTCAAAGTCCTCCATTACTCTCAGCATGAACTTAAAGGTAAAAGATAAAGAGTATTTGTAGGCATTATAAAATTATCAAATTTTAACCTTCAGTCCTAAACATCTTATAAAGAATGGGGTAGTCTAGACTTTGGCAGATTAATGTCCACCAAGTGGGTAATTGGTTAAATCTCTCTCACACATACAAATGTAAATGCTCTGTACTTGTATAGCGCCTTTCTAGTCTTTTCGACCACTCAAAGTGCTTTTACACTACATCTGCATTCACCATTCACACACTGAGCCTAAGTTCTCAAACGGAAACTAACATTCACACACTGGCAATTCGGGGTTCAGTGTCTTGCCCAAGGACACTCCTGGGGGAGCCGGGGAGATTGAACCGCCGACCTTCCGATTAACGGCCAACCCGCTCTACCTCCTGAGCCATAGCCGCCCCACATGTGTACAGAGGGGCAGAGTCTTGTGCCTACACCTGATAACGACCTACTTGTATATCTCGGAGAACAAAATGGCATGACTATCACATGACTAATTTATCAGCAGGGGCGGCTAGCCAGTAGACAGAGATATGGTGCCACAATACTACAAAAAATAATATTTCATTTATTATATTATTGTTACATATCTTTTTAAATATATAATTAATTAAATTATACACCTTTTCTAGACAGTGTTCCTGCCTCTGAATATCATTGTCCAGTCAGCCACAGCGACCAGTCGTTTTCCGTGGAGTACTGCCCCTTTTGGGCGATTTCAGTCTGGTTAAAATTGCTCAGATCGCTTTGATAGACTTTCATGTTAAGGCTTTTTTTCAAGCCACAGTCACTGCAGCTAGATCCCTATAGTTTCAGGGTGGGCTTGAACTAATGTGTTTTTTCATATGTATCCTAATGCATTCGCATGCTGCTTGGATGCTCCCATTTCCCAAGCTGGGAATGTAGCGAATAAAGATTTCAATAAAACACTTGTTCATGGAAAACAGTTAAGCAAAACAGAGTAATTGGAACTCAATTATTAATTTCATCAGTCTTTTTAGTAGGAACTTAATTCTTTACAGTTAGTTGAACTACAGTGGCACTGGTTCAGTGGTTCAAGTACGTAGAAGCAAGAATGAACCTGGTCCTGGTCAGGTGTCTTGTCAAATAAAATACATCTGACACTGACTCCATTAACTTCTTCAGCTATGCTATGTTGGTCAGATAACGACACAAGAAATAGCGTCTATAACTTGTGTGACTTATTACAGACACTATAATATATTCTTCTTCTTATTATTATTATTATTATTATATCATACTATAATAGTATGTTTATAGTTATGCTAGAAAAATAACAAAGCAACTCTTCAGTGTGATATTGAGGCATTCCAAGGCTTGCTGTGAAGATACGTTTATTATTTGCTGACTTTAGGTGAGGCACAAAAATTAAAGAAAGTTTAAACACACAAAAATCAAATAAAGAAGAGCTCAAGATGGTTTGTCAGAACCGGCCTGCATAGGACAGTTGCACAGCTGTTTTATCAATTTATCCACAGAGGTCGAGTTTTTGGGGCAAGGATGAAGGTTTTCATGCTGAAACCATTCCTTTGTCTAAGGGGGACACGTGACTCTATCCACAATGTCTTTCTTAGGTTCCTGACTAGTGATTTCAATTCAGTTTGCACATACTAAATTCACATACTCTCAAAACATCACTATAGTCAATGATAGCCTAACTCAAAACATGAAAATGACTGGACTACTAAGGGTTAAACAACACTGTTTTGCTCTACATAATATAGCATAATAGCACTATTATAGAGGTTCACAATAGTGATGTTACAGGGACTTCTGTCTATTGGTCAGTAGACGACACTGTAAGTGTGCATGGTACACAAGAGGTTAATTCTGAGAATTACTAACTTGCTTATCTCATGCCATACAAGAATAAAAATTGTGTTAAACATCAAGACAGTCTGCTTTGAGGAGGGTTAGCTGGATTACTTATTCATTGGACTACTGATTATCCTTAATCAGATCTAGCTCAGGCAGTAAGGATAGTCAGTTCCTTTAAGAGTCTCTCCATCTTTTATGACGGGCATCTTATCTCTCATCCCATCAGGCTGAGAGGAAGGTCTTTGTGTGTGTGTGTGTGCGCGTTCAGTCTCTTCTCCTTGTTAAAGCAATGAAAGAGAAAACATTGTTATTCACATCAGTTTGTGACTTTATTATCCTAGTAAGTCCATCTTCTCAGAGGTGAAAAGTTCTTGTATTGCATGGCGAGTCTCCAAAACCGGCACTTTTCCTGTAGGAGTTAGTCTGGTGAGATCTGAGGTCTCAGAGGCTTTTCCAACCCCCCTCTCTTTGGATCTTAAAGCTACAGTGGCCCTGTAAAGTTGGGAGGCATGTGATGTGATCCTACAGGAAGTCGTTTTTCCAACTTCGATGTGTTCATGAGCTTTTAAGCACAACACTAAAATCCTGTTTGACACTATTAATACAATAGTTTCTTCTGCTCCACAAGCAACTGTGTCTTCTAAATCAGACTATAATGAATTCCTTCACTTCTTTGTAAATACGATCAGAGATGTTAGGACAAACATCTCACCATCATTTTCTCAGAACTCGGCAAGTGACCTGTCTCCTGCTCATTCTTGGTCCTCTTTTAAACCTGTGACAATACATGACATCACCTCTCTGCTACACACATTGAAACCCGCATCTTGTCCTATGGATGTTCTCCCAACTGTGTTTGATTCTATTGGCCCCTGTATTGTGGACATGATTAATACTTCACTTTTAACTGGTGTTGTTCCTAGTTTTTTTAAACATGCTGTTGTTAACCCTGTTCTTAAAAAGCCCAGTTTGAATCCATTACAACCCAAGGGCTACAAGCCAATATCAAAACTTCCATTCATGTCGAAAAATCTAGAAAAAGTTGTAGCAGAGCAACTCACCCTTTTCTAAGAGAATCACAAGTTGTTTGACAAATTCTGATCTGGTTATCGTAAAATCTGGTTATTGAGAAACTGCATTGGTTAAAGTTTCTAGTGATATTCTGATGTCAACGGACTCTAAGGAATACACAATTTTGGTTCTCTTGAACTGTTCATCCGCTTTTGATACTGCTGATCATAATATTATTATAAATAGACTCAATGATCTGGTTGGGATGTCTGGATCAGTTAATCAGATCATGTCTGAAACTGCAGGGTTGTCGTGTGGGGTACCTCAGGGTTCTGTCTTGGGACCCATCCTGTTCCTTGTGTATATTTCCTCTTGGACAGATAATTAGTCAATTCAGTGACATGTCTTACAATCTGTATGCGGATGACATTCAACTGTACTGCTCGTTTAAGTGAACTGAGTTCTGTAAATTGTCTACTTTAATTAACTGCTTGACCAGTATCAAACAGTGGTTATGTGACAACTTCCTGCTTCTGAACTCAGAGAAAACAGAAACACAGATTATCGCCCCTGAAAGTAGAATCCCTCAGATTAAACAGCATATTGGTGACTTAGGGTCATCTCTCCAGCCGAGCCTCAAGAGCTAAGGTGTTATTTTTGGTTCAGCGATGTCCTTGGAATACCACACTAAACAATTAGTCAGAAACTCTTTCTTCCAAATAAGGAATATATCCAAATTAAAAACACTGGTGTCAAAGGGTGAGCTGGAGATAATAGTTCATGATTTTATTTCCTCTCATTTAGATTACTGTAACAGTCTTTTTAGATATTTAAGCAAGAGCAAGCCAGTATAGAATTCAATTTGAAATCCAGGTTCTTACATTTAGAGCCCTGCATGGTCAATTTACTCGGTACATATCTGAGTTGATACAGTGTCATACTCCGACCCATAGTCTGAAGTCATCAGGTTTTAAAACCAGGGGGGATTGATCATTTCAAGCAGTGGCACCTAGGCTGTGGAATGCATTGCTTCCCTTTCCACGTTGTCTTAATTCTGTTGATTCTTTTAAAAAGCAACTGAAGATGCTGCTATTCAAGCAGGCTTTGGCTTAGATGAGGGTTTTTTTTATGGTTTTTGGTCTATGTTTTCCATGTTTTTAAATTTTCTTATACATTGTATTTTACTATGTTGTATTGGTTTACATTTTATTGTAAAGCACTTTTTGATTTTTATCTGTGATTTTATCTATACAAATAAACTTTACTTACTTACTTACTTACTTTTAATTCATAATGTTGAAACAACATGGATGATACAAAGATGAGAAATATTTTATTGCTCACAATGTTTTAACAACCCATCGATAGCTGTTTATACATAAATTTTGCTTTACGGTCAGAAACTAATTTTCCCGATTATGCAGACACCACATGATGCAGTGGCGTTTGCAGTAGTGGTCACATTCAAGATCTACATGGCTAATGTTACCTCAACTCAGAGAAGCAAGTCAATTGTGTCATTAAGAGAAATACCGTCATTCATGGAAATCAGGATGCATTCATTTGCAACTACAAAGGCTTTCTTAAAGCTTTCTAGTGGACAGACTTTAGGAAGTCAGGTGACACAATATAAAGTGCCCATAAAGAGAGCAGGTTTGGTGGATCAATGGGTTAGACACAGGCATTTCACCAAGGAGATGGGGGTTTGGCTCCTGTGTGACCCTGAAGGCCAATGCTGACTTATTGTTTTACCCAAACCACTTTTCCTAAAACTAACCAAAAGCTGTTTAACAAGTGGTTAAAATTGTGAAACAGGTTTATGCACCAAAACTACTTTGTTAGCTTTGCTTAAACACACCTTAGTGCACGTTTGCTTGATTTTTGGTAAAGCAGCCCCTAACCCGGAGAAAAATGCACTAGCTGCCACTACACGTTTGCCGACAAGAACCTACTCTGGAACATAATTTATTAAGCAGTTCCACTCTGTGTCCTCTTCTCTAGCGCTGCTTGGGCAATTTGAGCCTTCATAATCAGGGCAACGATGACAGGTCAAGTCACATGGTAGCGCAGCTTGAATGACATTAATTCAAGTGCCTGAAACTCTCAATAGCGCAAGTTGCACCATCCTCCAAAGGTAAATATTAGGCACTGCTGGATCGTAACTGTGGTAGTTTTTATTAGATTTATAGATTTATGTTTTCTTCTCAGTTTGTTTGGTTCAGTTGCTGAAGTAGATTCTGCATAACATGGGACAGGTGGCAGCCCAATTCCCAAACAAGCTTAGCAATGGCAATTTTTCAAACCAGCTAACACACAACATATGCTACCCACCTTCCTCACCTCAAGCTAATACATTCCGGTCCAGTGTCGTCACTTATTAAGACAAAATGATTGCAACCCTCCCACACAACGTCTGGTAAGACAGCAAACAAGCTAACCACTAAAATTTCTAAGTAAGAGAGCGCTCAAGGAATTAGTAACTGTATTATAATTACTGAATTTCAAGTTGTAACACTACTTGTTACTGAAATAATCACACTGCTGAAATGCATGCCTAACATTCAACTAAGTATGGCTTTGTTGCTGTTAGCAGCTGCAGCTCCATTTTTTTACATTGTTTCAGAGGGCTCCTTTAATTTTTTTAATGTTTTCCATACATGATACAGACAGAAAATTGCCAGAACATCCACAAGGTGCATGCACTCCCTTTTACTTCAGCTCTCTAACTGATCGGAGTGAACCCTCGATGCCATCCAAACTACTGCTGAAAATAACAGCATGAGGTGTAACAGTATGGAGTGTGTGAATGTGTGGGTTGACTGGGAGAAAAATTAGAGAGACAAACAGCAGTCATACATCTGGGTCATATGCAGTGTTTGTCAAGGTTAAATATGCTGCCTGTGTACTCTGCCTAGAAACAAAGTGTCCGTGCATATTTGTGTGAGTCTGGTGCAGAGCTGGTTAGACAGATTCCTGAGCTGCCTGTCAGTGTGAGAAGCATAAAGTCGTGGTCCATCAGTCAGCAACCTGCCGTTTCAGGTGCCTAGAACTTCTATTGTACCTGGAGCGCTGGAAACTGCTGAGGCTGCACTTCATACCTGGTTAAACACCATCTCCAAACCCCAAAAAACTCACTTTACAGATGTCGTCTAAAAACAAGCCTGGTTCACTTGCTTCCACTAACTTTACTTAGCCCGGACACCCCTGCTGCTCCCATTCATTTGCACTGTTTTTCCTAATAAAAGTGGAAATAGTTCAAAGCGAGAGGTGAATCATTCGACTCTGTGTGTGTCCTTTGAGATAACGTGTCGTGGTTATACCAGAAATTTCTTGTCTTTAGAAGCGAGAGAGAGGGTATGAAGAGAAATAACAAGCTCTCTGAAGTATACAGCATACAGTTGCACATTTCTAATTTCAGGGTCAGAGGACAGACTGCTCAAAATGTTTTTGTGCACACTTGTTTCTTTGTCACTCACATACACACTGGACCTACACAATGGTTCATGGGCATACAGCTAAACAATCTACAACTGCATCTAAAAAATGATTTTGCCTTTGATGACCTTTCACTTTTGATCTGTGTGCTGAAATAGTTTTTCCTGTTCAACAAAAAGCCACAGACATGATTGATAATGCATGCATGCTCTGCTGGCTGCTGGCATATTGCTTTGATCTCTGTCAAAACTGAACGAGAGGAGCTGATAAAATGTAGGGCAAGCCTCGTTCTGCTGGGTTAAAGGGCCCTAGTGGAAATGATGAGACCTAACAGCTATAATACTAAAACCCAAACATATACATACAGACTTGGAAATCAAAGCTCTCCAAATCCAACTGAAATGATGTTCTCAATCATTCTCCTGGGAGCTGCATTGGCCACTCTTTCACCCCAGTGGGAATTGCACCAACAACCTGTGGTTCCTTTCTCCTCCTGAAGGAGTAAACCTCCGACATGAGATCGTCAAATATCCTCTTGTACATGCTGTATATAGACAGGATCTATAGTCCTGTGACAGCTTTGGCCTTTCCATAAGACCAAACGGGCCTCGAAACACACACACACCAACACACACAGCACCTCTCATGCGCTCTCTTTTTCTCTCTCCCCCTCTGTCTAACAGTGCTGCTAGAACATGCATGTATTATTCATTTAGCAACTAGCAGGATGTGGGGCCTTGTCAAGAAATGAACCCACCACAGCGGCGGGCAGAGGAAGGCAGAGAGCAACCGAAGGGGGTGGTAAGAAAGAAGAGAGAAATAGATAGAGTGACGGAGAGAAAGGAAATCGAGAGATGTTTTATCTGGTGAGCCAGTTTCTGTGGGTCTACATACAGCAAACAACTGACATTACAGCAATGCACAGACATGGGATGCACCTCATATGTCTAACCACTCTTCTTTCAAACAGAAGAGTTGAACCAACAACCTCTCTCTGCCCCTCACCAGAGCTATTGCTGCAGTAGGAAATTGCTATTGAAATTGAGAGTAGTCTCATGTCTCACAGCAGTGTCACCAAAGCTAAATCTAGGTGGAATATTTAAACTTGCGGGCAGCTGAGATTGGCTCCTCTGTTTCCTCTGGCCAATCTTAAGCAGCAATCTGACTGGCATTTTCTCCTCTCTCAGGCTGTCACTCATAACGCTCGGTCAGAATGAGCCATAACTCTGAAGATGGGCTTGTGTGCTTCCTGTAGAAGAAGGGGCGGGTGGCGAGGGGATAAAGGAGAGGAAGGAAAGTGAACAGAGGGATGGGAAAAGATGAAGGGGGTAAGAGGGACATAGGGGGAAATGTAGTAAAGGGTCTGTTATAGGAATGTGAAGAGGGAGAATGATAAAGAAGAGGTAACACCAACTCCTATATATGGATGAAAGTGATGGAAAATTGAGCCAAAGGGAAAAGGGAAATTAAAGGTGGACTATACACACAGGTTGAAAACTCAAAGGCCCCGAGGATGCCCACATGTGCCTGTGTGCATGTGCCTGTGGATTTTTTATGCTGTTTTTCTACTGATTTGGAATACAGTAGAGGCCTGTAGTGGGGAGCTAATTTTGTATACTTGCTTGTGTCACTTAAAGCTGCTTTAAAGGGAGGGTAAGTGATTCTGCAAGATTGTTGATATTTGAACCCAACTGCCAAACATATCCCTCCCCTCAGAAGCACCACCCCTCCAAATTTCAAATCTCTGAGGTTTCTACAGCGTTGAAACGCTTTCGCCGCTTGCCCATATCACTTTCTTCTCTGTTTATACTCTTTAGATTCCCCTTTGGCTGTTTCTCAGCCATCTCCCCTTCTTTACGGTCGAGAGATTACAGTCGTGTATTGAACTTACTTTCCCAC
>JAPMOB010240145.1:0-15015 GCA_029875015.1 Lepomis gibbosus | reverse complement strand
ATTATATCAAATAAAGGCTTGAAATATCTCACTTTGCATGTAATGAGTCTATATGATATATTAGTTTCACCTTTTAAGTTCAATTACTGAAATAAATGAACTTTTGCATGATATTCTAATTTTTCGAGTTTCACCTGTATATACTTATATAGGAGTATCTTAATATAACAGTTTCAAAAACATTTTTATGGTACATTGACTTGTAATAAGGTGAATGGCATCTCTGTCATTATCACTCTGGTGCCCACTAGGCTATTGCACAATGCACAATGCAGCATTGGCATCCCAGGCAGGAAATCTATCAGCTCCAAGACCCGACAAGATTAAATATCGGGCTGGCTTTTACTCATTGGTGTGAGCTAAAAGAGCTGAATGAATGTAATCAACGATGCCAAGATGGCTTTCCTGCTGTTGAAATAGTACGTAATAACTTATTAACTGACTTCACATGTCTAGTGTTGTTACACTTGCTTGATGTTTGGCTGTTAACAAAGTTTTCGACTTGAGCAAAATCAGCCAGAGGTTTCACAGATTGAGGATTAGCTGCTAGTTATAAATCTCAAATTGGTGTTTTAACAAGATTAAACACCCTGGCTATCAGTAAAGTTACTGTAAGTGCTCTTGCGTCAGTTGCTGTCTAGCTTTGTTGGCTAACTTGCCACCCAAGTTTCAAGCAACATTATGTTGCTGCTGGTGGAGAGGCGAGCAGGCAATATAACCGGGAGCCTGTATGGACATAATGTTAGCTAAGGAGGAGAGGACACCAAGAAGAGAAAAAGAAAGTGACCAATGCAAGGGGCAAGAGAATGTTGGTGAGAGCTTTGCTATGTAAAAGGCTTCAAGACAGACGCTGAGTTGGCATTCTTTCTAATATAGTAAGTCCGTAATATTAGCTGGTTTGCTTTGTCTTGTTTTGTCGCACTTGTAAGATATTTGGCTGTGTGAGCAAAGTTGTAATCAAAACAAATCCATGCGTAGGCCTACAGCCCAGCTGTGCAGAAGTTATCTTGGAGATTTTGCAGCTGCTCCTGGCAACCCCTAGTCATTTACTTGTCCCATGTAAACTGCTTTCACAACATGTTTATCATAATCATGTGGCAATTTCAGTGTTTTTTGTGGAGGGGTATGTATGCTAAAGAATTACATGTGGTGCTTCTGTCTCCTCTGTATCCTGATTGTGATTGTTGTTGCCTGTATATTTCTGCCACTGGCAACAGTTAGACGTAGGTGGACTGACCATCATGAGTGCCCAACTGGGACCTGAAGGCCAGCAATGAGCCGAGAGAGACCCATGCCTTCCCTATAGAGAGAGAGAGAGTGGGATGTGGGGGTTATTGAGTACACAGGTCCATGATTCTCCCCTTCCAACTATTGTTTAGTTGCTTTAAATAGAAAAGAACAGATGAGTGATGAATATTAAACAGTTAAGAAATTCAAAGGCAATGGGTAAAAATCAAGCAAAAAATGCCATTTCAAATAGATATAAGAATAACTGCCACTACATAATGGATTTAATACGGGTAAAAGATATTTACCATGTTCATGAAAAGAGTCCATTTGAATGCCCTCCTCTTGTGGTATTCACAACCTTGTAAGATGAAATTTTCTGAAACCTCCCAGTTCACAAGTATGTTTGCTGATGTTTTAGAAATGCCACAGGCCATGGAAGGTCATTTTTCAGTGAATGGTAAGTGAATATATTGTAATTCTTTGTAAATCTAATTTCTTGTTCTTCAGCATGATGTTAAAATACAAGTTAAGTCAACATTTCTAGGACAAATGTGAAGAATGACAAGAGAACAATGAGAAGTCTTTTGGCGTCCATGTTGCCGTTGCCTAGCAGCAGTGATTTCATTACTTACCATTTGAATGCCAAAACATATCGTGTACACGACTTCCCATGTTGTGACCACAAGCTCACAAGTTCCATTTGAAGACACCAATTGATACATGGAAGAAAATAGTAGCAGAAAAAACTACAGGCATTACCAGTTATGTTAATAATGGCTCAGTTCTTTTCAGGTGTTGCAGTGACCGTGACCAGCCTTCCTTAATTTCATTAGTTACACCTGTGCTATTCCTACTGTCCATGAAAACATGCACTAACCTCTGCTGTCATCAAATTAGTATTTTGATAAAATGGCTGCCTCCTGGACAAACATTTCTTCAAGTCAGATTTCTTCAGTTTCTACCAAACTTAACCTAATTTTGTGTGGACCTTTAGACTTTAGGAACATTGACCCCAGCTAGGGTTTGCATTTTTGACTGCCTGGTTGCTTGGTTTTGTTTGACTCCACTGCTTGCCTACCTGCTGCTGACCTTTAGCCTGAATTTTCACTGGTAAAATCTTCTTTTCTGTTTCTACCTTCTGATTCTGCATCTGGGTCGTCTTCCAGAATTGTTGATATGTGATACGTACATTTTAAAGCTGCAAAATTTGACAAAATAAGCATGTAGTAGTTTAGCCTAATAATGTACTGTATATTGATTTTCAGAGATCCTCTGCTGTGATTTAGACACCATTTTAGATGCCATTCCACTCTGCCACCTTGTCTACCTGTTGCCCTCGGTGTGTTACAGCCTTTTCCAGTCACTAGATGCTCCACCTGTCTGCATACCTGTATCTCATTACCCCAATCTTTATATGCATTTCTATGCTCCAGATTGTCTATTGCTGCCACAGCTAGTTTTTGGACTTTTGGCTTGATTCCTTCTGGTCTTGTTTGCCTCTGCTGACTGCCTGCTTTTGTAATACTACTCCTACCTGCTGAGTTTGTTTGTGGATCTCACTCCAGATCACTTACATAACTCAAATAACCAAAATTTGGAGACTCCATAATTACGATGTTTATGGGGCAGAGCTTGGAAACCTTGCCAACAATTGTGAGAGTAATGTAATGTAGTCTATTCGTTTGATGTTGCTGTGATTTTAGACTGCCATCCCTGAGGATTTTTAGACTGCCTGTCACTGTTGCCTACTGAAAGCAACAGTGATAGCAGTATTATGGTATCATAATACTGTAGTATGGTGTAATACAGCCTTTTCCAATCACCTGAACCTCATTACCCCACCAACCCCACAGTATATACACAGTACATCTGCCCAATAATTCCAGTCTTTTGTCAGCTTGTCTGTTGCAGCCTTGTTTCCTGTATCTTCCTGCCTGCTTGTGTGTGACTTTGAACCCAGCTAGTTTTTGGCTGCCTGCCTGGTTCCTTCTGGTCTTGTTTGCCTCCACTGACTGCCTACCTGTTGCTGACCTATCCTGGCTTTTCACTAGCAAAGCATGCTTTTGTACTATCACTACTACCTGCAGATCTTGCTTCTTGCTCTTGTCTTACTCCAGCAATGTTACAGCGATAAACCTAAATTTTGAGGTTTCAAAATGTAGGAGCACAGAGCTTGGAAAACAATGAAAAAGACACACACATCCCAAAGTCCACTGGGACTTGCCAAATATAAGACATATCTAGCAGAGGTGAGGCCAATAAATATGCACAACAAATAGCTCCCATTGAAAGGATTTATTAGGTTAGTGACGGTTCAAGCACAACGCTCTTCCTCAGGCTTCTGATACATAAAGAGTCAAAATCTTAAATACCCAAAATCTATCTAATATACACGGGATCAGGGTGCGAATTAGAATTGCAAATATTCTATCACATAAAGGTCACAAAATGTAAATATATACATTTCTAGACATTACATATTTAGCTCTATGTATCCAACATTAATAGTAAGCATATCATATTAGAAATATACAGATAGATTTATCTAGGCTACATATGTACATAAATTACTGAAGGAAATTCACAGTACATACAAAATATGTACCTCCAATAGGTTGTATTCCCTGAAAGGTCTCAGGCTGAAAAGCCGTCATGTTACCCATTAAGAGGCACCTCCATCTACTTTACCATCTACCATCATTATAGCATTTATTACTTATTTCTATATATAGCATTGTGCTCGAATTGTCACTAGTTTGATAAATCCTCTCAATGGGAGTTATTTTTAAATGTATCTGTTCAACTCTGCTGGTGAGCATGGAAACCATACTAACAATGGAAAGACTATTGTAGTACAGTATACTTTAAGAATGTACTGTTGTACTAATTTCCATCCATCCATCCATCCACCACTTATCTGCGTCTAGGTCGTGTGAACAGCAGTCTAAGCAAGGCAGCTCACTCTTTTGTCTCCCTAAACTTGTCCTGCTGTTGCTCCTGAGGATTGATTTTCAATCTCTATTTAATATGTAGATGTCATAGACTGGCTATGGATTACAATATCTTGACTAATAAATTATTTAAGTTAATATAACACGCATGACACCCCAAAACATATTCTGGTAAAGGGTTGACTTTAGTTAGAGCTATTTTTCCAACCAAAATTGTTTAACTACGCGTGGTATTCACGGCTTCTACATAGTGAAGTAGGAGCTTATAAAGAGCACTGGAGGATAGTATTATATCCTTCCTGTTTAACTGCAGGCTGTTAAGGTTAAATGCAAAATAATCCATACTCAGCCAAATGTTAAATTTCACATTAAAATTCATCAACTGTTAAGGTTATTAAAATGTCAAGTTTGTTTCAAGCATTCTATTTTAAAAAAAATAGATTATACATTATCTTTGTAGACAGGAATACTTTGTTTCAATGTTTCCACAGTGTGACTGGCAGGTTGTGGAGTTACTGCAGGTCTGTTGAAGTCAGCCATTCTGAATATAAATTTGTAGAATTTGCCTACTCACAAGGAATCAGTATGCAGAAAAGCGAGAGAAAGCAATTTGATAAATTACAGCTGATAAAGTACATCTTCCACATATTTTGTATAATATGAATAAATGTCTAAAATCGCAGCACAATTAGTCAAAAACCAAGTCTGCCAAGTCTGAGGCCACAGGTGTCCCCTCTGCTGTGTGTCTCTGCTTTGTATCTAAATAGGAAAATATCAACTATGGGTGGACTACCCACTTTCCTCTATTTAAAAGGATCTTAAATTGTAATTTTGCATCAACTAATAGGCTTATGAGATGGATCAGCTTTCATATAAATTCCATTTCTGTGTTTTTAAGTGCCAAGACAGGTGTTATCTCCGTTCTACAGCACCATCCCAACATGAAAGCATGATATCGGAACCAAGTGGTTCTTGATGATCAAATAATCACCTGCTGTGCAGAAAACAACATCATAATCTCATCTCTGTTGCCCCTTTGCTCTCATATACTCCAGAGTGGAGTAGATCCAAAGCAGTGCTAAGCGAAATCCTCGGTCTGTTGCATTTTCAAAACACCCAAGAGGAAGAGATGTTACAATCTTTAAGCTGTATCGTGTTTAGCAGCAATTTAAGGAAATACTCTCTCATGCTGGTAGATTTAGTCTAATGGATGTTTTGAATGTGGAGAAATACCAAACATTTTTAAATGAAAACCTATTTCTGAATCCTGGAGAGAACACAAATATTGTCACATTTGCATTTTTATCTGTACACTAACCAATAAAATATCACCCTTTGAGGTTGTCATTCAGTAAAGACAAAACCGATTTGTCACAGAAATATATCAGTTATGTTGCTGTAAAGCTGCTGGACATGCCCTACTGTACTTTCATTATACTTTCCTCCCCTATGAAAATTCCTGATGCTTAGTGTTGGGACAAAATTAGTCATAGTTTCATTTAATTTTTCAATTTCATCAGAATTTAATTTATTCCCTGGAGCCTACAGCACTTTTGTAAGCTGCTGGTGTGAATTAAAAGGCCTATAAAGCGTGCATAGATTTAAAAAAAAACAAACTATAAATGGTCATGATTGTGCTGTATGTTGTCATCTTTCAAACTGTCTCTGCTTATGTTTGATGAATAATGAATCCTATTATTTGTTTTGTTTTAATATTGTTTCAGCATTTTCATTGGACTGTTGAACAGTGTAGACACTATTATTTCTTCATATTCAAATCAAAACTAGTTTGGCTTACATTTGTAATATCTATTCAAATGGTTACAGGTGAATCATACCAATATTTGTCAAATAATAATAGTGGATTGGATTGGAAATAAATAAATCTTCATTATTTGAGGAAGTGCAATTGTGTTGTATTAAACCAGTGTAACCATTTTAATCAAAGTAGTGATCATACATTACATTTTTTAATATGATTTTAAATGTTTAAGTGATTGATTGAATGTATGTCTACTTTGTCTAACCTCATTGTAGCTTTATACTTACATGTATTTGTAGATACTAATTACAATATTCTTCTACGTTTTATGTCACATAGTTTAGTATGTTTTGTACAGTAATGTCATTATGGAACATGTTGTCAACATACTACCTATCCCAAAACCCAAACCAGACTTCATACAACATACTTTTATGTTTTATATATGCAAGATGACTATCACATGCTTTATATTTTAAACATGGTAGTGTTGTGCCACTTGAGTATTCTACTGTATTTAAAGTGTAGGTGTGTGGTACTAGAATAGCATAGAAGAGTATAAAATTATTGTTCCATTGTTCCATATGTGGCAAAAATATGTAATTTAGTCATGTATATATCAAAGTTTGTTGTGCTGTCTCTTGTTCGCATTCTGATTTATGTCCAGCGTTGCTCTTTATAGCAGTGTGAGGCTTTATGCAATTTTTCCTGATACAAGTAGTTTACATTTCTTTCCTGTACGGTTCCTATAATTCATCATGTACTTCCATAAACACAATCTGATGCTATAAAATCCTCTGACATCCTATCTAATAGTCCACAAATGCAGTATGCATCCTCTTTATGAATATCTGTCATTTTCAACAAACCCTTGGCCTCTCACACACAGATGAATATACACCCTTACTATAACCATCTTGAAGTGGGTGTAGTGACTGTAGATTCTGAAGGCTGAGTCCATGCTTGTAACATTGTTGAGTTTTTTGGCTGGCATAATCTGGACTGTGGATAAAAGAAAGATGAACATAAGTAGCATTTGTGTAAATGACAGTAGGAACAAATCCACAGTAGTTTGGAATGCAACAGCAGTCAGGAGCATCTCTAAACAGGCAGGGGTTCAACATGTGACTCAAGGACACTTCAGCAGCAGCAGGGAGTATTTGAAACTGATGGACACACAGCAGGGCCCCCGCTACCCCAGCAGCCTCGCTATCCTCCACTATCCAGCCTATCCAGGTGGAGCCTCTATTAAGTGTATGTGGATGGATGTACCCTGCTGCTTTTCTGTCTTTTCAATACTCTGTTTCTATCTATCTATCTATCTATCTATCTATCTATCTATCTATCTATCTATCTATCTATCTATCTATCTATCTATCTATCTNTCTATCTATCTATCTATCTATCTATCTATCTATCTATCTATCTATCTATCTATCTATCTATCTATCTATCTATCTATCTTAAACACACAGACAAAAACACATGCACAGGTCTCTCTGTCTCAGTGGGAGCTTTCTACAGTCACCCTCTGACCTGCTGCAGAGACCAAGTGTCTCAGAGCAGCTGTTCCAGCTCCAGACTCAGCTGACTCCTTCACCAGAAAAACTAATGTTAGTGATCCGCTCACTGATCTGCCGCCTGCTGTCGAACCAGCAGAGCCTGGTAGTGGGAAAGCTCATGACTGCATCCATTTCAAACTCAGATTCAGTAAGCCAGGCTACTTTTTGTGTTTTCACCTTACTAGAAATTGCATTTTGTTTTATCATCTGTTCATTATTAAAGATTAGACTACTTACATTTTAACCCTTTCATTTTTCTCTGGCACTTCTCTGATGTCTTTTCTCAAATAACAATGTACGTCTAGCTTGATGTTATATTTTGGAACATTTTTCATACAATAATATCACCACCTTTCTTTAACTTCTGTAGGTTTTGATGTTATTCAAAAAAAAGTAGCCTGTGCCTGCAGGATGAAGCCATTACTTTCCTTGAATGATTCAAAGAGCCCAGAGTTGGACAGGGGCCTTGGGGCATGCCAAGCATTATAGATATTTACTGTTTCAGGGCCCTAACTGAGCTGGCGTCCGGGGGACACAATTTCTAGTAGCAACACCTGGTTGCAACAGTGCCTTCAAAAAAATCCAACTAATTCAAGAAAGGCTTGCTCCCAGAAAGAATAAAATAGCTACCACCCTGTAGCTTTATAAAATCACAACAGAACCAAATAGAAATAAAGAAATTATACTATCTGCCATCATTCATCTAATCAAGTGGTTTTCAGCCTTTTTGGTTTGTCAACCATTGAAATGAAGTTATGCCTTGCCCTTTGTCACAGAATGCATTAAAAGTTGAACCATAAAATATCCAAAGAAGGTGCAAAATCAAGTGCAACTGGACTTGGTTGAAGATACTTGAAGATGTTTCCCAAAGTAAAATAATCCAGTAATTTACAAGGGAAAAAAGTTTTATTTAGGTTAATATTAAATTCAAAATTTATTTTATTTGTTGCTGGTTGTGTGCAAAAAATAAAATCAGTGCCCTGGTTTTGGTTAGAAAACAGGCTGACAGGCTGAACAGCTGCCTAGACTGACCAAGACTTTGGCTGCCAGCTACAAGTTGCAGAACAGTAGGCCTATATGAAATGTACCCAAAACACTGCAAATTTGCCAATCGGTTAAGTCCATGTAAGTCACTATTTCAGAGTAGCTCTAAAAATAGCTCAAACGTAGCCAAAGGCTTATTTTTCTTTTTAAAAACCCCCAGCGAGGTCTTACATCGTGGCTCACCACAGTTGGTTCAATATCAAAGCCAAAACTTGTTGTGATACGGGCGACCAGCCGCTCATGTGGGGGAGACGGCAAGGTCGTCTGGGTTATGGAGTGACTCCAGTGGAGATGCAGCAGTTTGTGTGCCTCCGCTGTTTGTTTGCTGTCAGGCGGGTCCATCTGGCGGGCAACAGAAGGACTGCTCATGTGGAGACTGTACATTTTCGTGCGGTAGCTCTCACCTTCATCTGTTATGCTCCATTTACCCCTTGAGCCATCTCATGACACACTTTCCCATTGCGTTCGGTCAGGGTGAGAGGAAATGTTACATATGCCTAAGCCCTGCTATACAGTACACCTATGGATAAGTCAGCAGTGGAGGGAAACCCAACTTTTTCTCAGTTTAATCATCATAATGATATTGCTATATCTGTTATCTTAACTTAGCTAACTACCGAATTAAGCTAGGCTAAGTTATCATTCAACCGTCAGCCAGAGAAGGCAATAGCGTTTATAGGCTAAAACACACATTAATATTTAAATATGTATAATTATTTATTTAATTTGACTTACGTTTAACGTTACCCGCCTTGTTTATTTACTACTATGTAAGTTACATCAGTGTGTATCTCCATGACCGACATTGCCCACCCGCGGTGCTCATCACTTCTCACCGGAGTGTGTGGAACTCAAGCCCCGGCCGGTCACCGAAGAATAGCGGTCGTTAAATATTCATCCTCCGTTCCCAGTGGCACACTTTTCCTCTCTACTAACCGACCCCTGATGTTCTTAGCCCCGCCAGATGAGCAGCAGAGGTGAAGAAAAATGTGAGTGGTTTTAATTTAAAAAAAGTGAACGGTGAGCGTTTACATTTTGTGATGATTTTTTTTCTTTTCATTTTGACCTATAAGAAGATGGGGAAACGTGACTACGGGGCTCCGGTGACGTGAGCAACTCCGATATTGGGGGTAGGTGTCTGAGTGCACCCACATCTCCATCCTGTTTAGTCCACACATAAACTACGGGTTTACCTGCACACTTGAGTTAACATTAATCAACTTTACTCCTGCAAGATAAATGTTCATCCTGGAGTAAGACTACCTGATATATGTCATTGGCACTCATTTTAAGACTGTGGGCTATTAAATCATGAAAACCAATGTAAAATGGTTGGGTAATTGCTTTGTGTTGTGCAAGCTTTACACTTGCTGCAGGCCTGTAAATGTACATAATCCAACCCACTCCAAACTATTAGGAGTGCTGCAGGTGTAAACCGGGTCCACTAGATAGCAGCAGATTGCTGTGTGTATGTGCGTGTGTGTGCATGTGTGTGTTTGTTTGTGTAAAGTGACAAAGATGGTCTACTGATCCCCCTCAGGACTTGAATGCTTTTGATGAGCCTCATCAAGTCCACCTCTGTCACAAGTCTGCTTTTCTCTCGCGGGCATGTATCCCAGTTTCTGTGTTTTATCTTGTTTGTACAAATTCTATCAAAAGATGGAGGACCACCTGCCAGTAGCGATTGCTTTGGGAAGAGGGAGACTGGCTGCAACTCAGAGCTTTTCACGTTTGATAGGGTCATTTTCATTCTGCTTCAAAGGCAGATGTACGGTTGGAAACAATCCGTAGGAAATTCAGGATAAAAATAGTCATCACGCTTTCCATCTTTTTAATGCACATGTGTGCCCACTCAAAGACATAACTCTGCATAAACACACTCTGCACACATGTACACACATATGCTCTTTGCTTGTTGGTAATGATCAGATAGACTTACACACCAAGACCAAAAGATCAGGATCTGGGAACCCAACACCTGCACCCTGTAACAAGACAGATCTGGAAATCTGATCCCTTTCCTCTAGAAGAGGAATAATTTGGTTGATGGCACTAATAATCACAGCCCTGTTACCGATCCTTCACTGGCTGTGTGTGTGTTTGAGAGAGTCACTCCTCTGTTATTGATACCTAAACGTCACATATCTAACCAGTGGGTGTTTCTCCTGCCTCTGCTCCTTCTCCTGCTGCTACGTATGTGGAAGTAGGTTGGTGGCTGCCTGCATTGCTCATAATGATGCTGTTTTAAATGTTCCTTAGTGTGACACATCACTCATCTTCACTCAAACACACACACACACACACACACACACACACACACACAGCTGACAGTACATGTTACTCTGGAAAAAGAGTAAAAAGTAAATTTAAGTCTAGATAGCCTAAAGGTGTGTCTCTGTGACTTAGTGTTCATGCAACACATTGATACAGAAATTAGAGGTTGTTAATTATTGGATATTTGTGGATTTTATGACATCGTACTGCCAATCAGGCTTATCTTCTGCATCCCATGTCTGTCTCTCTTTCTCTCTCTCTTTCTCTCTCTCTCTCCCTCGACCTTTTGTATTATTTATGCCCCGCCCCCTCAGCTGCCCAGTGCTCTCGAGTTTCACCTGTAGAGCCAGATGACAAATTAAGACTCCTTCTACGACCCGTCACAAGGAACTCCTCAAATGCATGCAAACACATACACATGCAAACGCACACACACATACACACAAACAGGCAACCCATCTGCCCTTCTCTCTTTCTCCCTAACACACACACTTACTCGCAGACACACATTAGCTGTCACACACTCTGAGGAGGGCAGTGCGAACATAGTGCTGTGTTGAGTGAGGCAAAATTGTTGTAGTGAGCAACAGAGGACAGAGTAGGTCAGAGGAAGAAGCTGAGTGTGACCTAAAAACTTTTGTCCCGGAGTTTTTTGCCTTTTCTTTTTTTAACAGCTGAAGAAAAGACCTCCAGGAAGGATGCAAAAAAATTGAAGACTGCAGAGATTCTGGCGACCACCGCATTTGCTCTTCTGTACTGTTTGTCATTGAATATAGAGGTGACTATGATGGACAGGTGTCTCGATGAATGAGTGTGGTGACAGCTTGTCTTTTATTACAACTCTGTAAGAGACAAGGTGGACCAAATAGAGAGGATAGAGCTTGATCTGGAATAACAGCAGCTGCATGTTTTGTTTGTGTTTTAAATGTTCTATGCATTTTTACAAAAAGCTTATCATACTGTGAGGAAATTATTAACACCAACACAGCAAAAATATCTCTTGTTAAGAGTTTGCAGTGAGGTTAAGTTTAATAATACAGCAGAATTAGATTTATAGAAGGTGTTTAGAGCTCTGATCCATTGAACCCTTTGACCTTAAAGCCGATGCAGTAGAGATGGGCACTGATGAGTAGAGATTGGTAGTCTCTTAAAATAAGTTGTATAATTCTATATAGGAGTCAGAGATCTCTCAGATGAGAGATTTATAAAATTGGACATCTCTGAGCAAGTGTTGGAGATTTTGCAGCAGTTTTTAACTATTTTGTTTTCTTGTGTGTATGGTAGCGTTTGTGTATACTGGTATATATATACCCTGTGTGTCGGGGGTAAAATATTGTGGACATTTAGTTACGTATGTCTGGACAGGAGCCTTCATGGGGACCAGATTTGGGCAGTGTACAACTGCTGTGGCCAGATGGACCTGTCGTCACACAAATATTGAACCTGCATATAGTGCCGGCACAAAGTCAACTAGGCATATCTAAACAAGGGAGTCTTTTTAAGGTCAGACTCCTGATTATATTTTCTTAACATATCACATCACATTATATATTACACCTAAAATACATATTTTATTATTTATTATTTAAACTTGAGTATTGCCTTCTATCTGATATGTGTGTGTTTTAATGTTTTTAGTATTGCACCCTGAAGAGAGGGCATGGTGTGCTCCTAGCCACTTGTCAAAATGCCCGGCAAGAAAGACGCCAAGAAGGATGCAAAGAAGGGTGGAAAACCTGAACCAGAAAAAAAGAAAGAGGAAGAAAAGAAAGGGAAGGATGACAAAAAGGGAGGAAAAGATGACAAGAAACCCAGCAAGGATGATAAGAAAAGTGGAAAGGATGATAAAAAAGGGGGGAAGGATGATAAGAAAGGGGGGAAGAAAGGAAAGGAGGAGCCACCCAAGGGGAAAGATGATGGAAAGAAAGGAAAAGATAAAGGGAAAGGTAAGAAAGTGGAGTCTGAAGAGGAAGAGGAGGAGCTCCTGAGTGATGAGGAAGAGGATGAAGAGTTAAGTGAAGAAGAGGAGGAAGATTCAGAGGATGACAGGAGAGGGAAGGGGCGAGGAGGCAAGGGGGCTAAGGGAAAGAAAGGGGGGAAGTCTAGACATGGGGAATACTCAGAAGAAGATGATGAAGAGGATGAAGATGAAGAGGAAGAGGATGATGATGAAGAGGATTACGGGAAATCCAAAAAGAAATCTAAAGATGGCCATAAAGGAGGGAAATCGGATGCTGATGCAAAGAAGAAAAAAGGCAAAAAGAAAGAGGAAGCTCCACAGCTTCCGATAAAGGAAATCCCAAAGAAAGGTCTGAAGAACATGTCCAGAATGTTCATGAAGTTTTCTGGATTCAAGAGACGCAGGAACAGCAGGAAGAAGCTGAAAAGTACATCACGTTTGTTCCTGGGGTTAGGGAGGAGAAAGACCCGCCTTGCTAAAAAGAAACGCCGCAAGTCCATGCTGAAGAACACCTCTCGATTCATGATGAGGTTTAAGGCCAGCAAAAAGAGGAAAAAGGAGAAAGAGGCCAAAGAGAAAGAGGCAGCAAATGGTGGGAAAAAGCCAACTTATATGTTGCTTCGTCTGGGAGGAGGGAAAGAATCAAATGAAAAAAAGGGGGGCTTCTTCAAAGGCTTATTTGGAAAAAAGAATGGTGCCGGGGCTGCTGACGACTTCAAAATCAGAAGTGTGTTGCTGGGAAAAGTTGCAGCAGCAACTAACTGGCTGACCAAACGCTTCCTGTCCACAAAAATGCGAGGACATAGAGCACATAGGCAACAAGCCAGCTCCAGAGGTTATCTCCATGGTTACCATAATAATGGTTATGAGCAAGAAGAGGAGGCTTATGGATACAACCAGCAATATTCAGTCCACCAGAAGGGTTATGGAGGCTATAATGGTGGTTATGGAGAAGAGGCAACTGCAGCATATGGAAGTCAGGGTCAGTTTGGCTACTATGACAATGGAGCAGGGGGAACAGACTATCAAGACTTGGGTTACTATGAGGAAGAAGTACTCTATGATCCAAATTCAGAATATTATGAAGGTGGTCTTTATGATGAAGGCCTGGGGGACTACAGTAACCCATATTCCTCTGCCCAAGGCTATTACAACAACCAGGAAGTTGATTACTATGGTTACCAGCAACAACAGGCAATGGCAATGTATGGTGACGAGGGTCTGGACTACTATGCTGTGGGTGAGGACCAGATATATCAGGGAGAGGTAGATGGATTCCTTGACCCTCAGGCTCAGGGTTATTATGATGAAAATGGTCAAGGAGTTTACTACAGTGATGGACAAGGGGCTTATTATGACAACCAGGAAGGTTATTATGAGAACCCTTATGCAGCAACTATGGGAATGCAAGGAGGATTTTCGCCAGACCATCAACTTAATTATAGCGATGCTGGCATGCCCTACCAAGACTATAGCTCCCAGCAGGCCATTGGATTCCCACCAGGAGGCCAGCAGGTCTTTGGCTTTGGAGGGCAAGGGATGGGTCAGGTACAGGATCTCTATGGAGGCCAGTATCCTGACCAGTTGGATCAATATGAGGATGATACTGGTGGAATTCAGGGAGGGGAAATGACATTTCGAGTTCCTAGACCTCAAGTGCGTCTATTTGGGAAAGAGCGCCTAGATGTGCCCCTGCCCCCTCCTCCTAC
Organism: Lepomis gibbosus; assembly: GCA_029875015.1. Taxonomy (NCBI): domain Eukaryota; kingdom Metazoa; phylum Chordata; class Actinopteri; order Centrarchiformes; family Centrarchidae; genus Lepomis; species Lepomis gibbosus. The sequence continues at coordinate 523 of JAPMOB010240145.1, read as the reverse complement.
CTTGCCACCTGATCCAGAATTTGAAGATATGTCAGAAATACAGTATGAAGACCAGATTCCTCTTGCACCACGTCAACTTGGTGACATGATGTCATTACAGCAGCAAATGGGAATGTCTCCACTACAACAAATGATGATGTCACCACAACAACAAATAATGATGTCTCCTCAAGAACAAATGATGTTTTTTCAACAACAAACTATGTCATCCCCTCAAGAACAAATGATGATGCCCCCACAGATAATGTCACCACAGCAAAAGATGTCACCACAACAACAAATGATGATGTCTCCTCAAGATCAAATGATGTTTTCTCAACAACAAACCATGTTGCCCCCTCAAGAACAAATGATGTCTCCGCAACAGATGATGTCATCACAGCAGCAAATGATGTCACCACAGCAGCAAATGATGTTACAACAAGAACAGGGTATGGCTGCTGAAATGATGCCATCACAGATTCTGTCACCACAGCAGCAGATGATGCCCCAGCAAATGATGTCACCACAGCAGCAGATGATG
>JAPMOB010240137.1:0-38666 GCA_029875015.1 Lepomis gibbosus | reverse complement strand
GTTTCCAAAATGCATCACAAACTGCTTGAAAAAGCTGTTCTACTATGATAATTGGTGATGAAAATAAATCATGTTCAATAGGATGTACTTGTGTGTAGCAAGATAAGATAGTACTTGTGTGATGTGCTTTGCGTTTAGGTGGTACTTGAGACTGGAAGAACTCCTACAGTAAACTAATTCCGCATTGCAGAATGTGCAAACAACCTTAGTCTTGTTTCCATTAGGAAGATTCTTAAAAGTATTTTACCAGAAGCAAACCTGGCGGCTAGCTGCATCCATGTTAGCACGTCACGTTTGATGTGGTAATTTCACAGTAGGCATACATACAGGTTCGAAAACCTGTTCTTGCCCCCTACAGTGCAATTCGGCTATGTATACATCTGCGCTAAAATATCAAGGTGAAAGTCATCATAGCTTGCGTAGTATAGACCCAGCCCCCAACCAAACTTTGAGAATAGATTAACGGCGATATTTTTTTTTATCGCCCGATAAGAGTCTTACGTTAACACAGCACATTAACGCCGATAACGGCCCACCACTACTTAATAGCCACCACAAAAATCCTCTAAAAAAATGCAGCAGGTATTTAAGAAATAAGCAATAAGGGATGTGATTTTCTAACCTGCGCGATGTACACAATAAACACACAGCTTAGTTGATGAAGCTTCAGATAGGCAGAACCATATTTTGACATACTGAAATTATTAGAAATACATCCAGACATATATAGTGGATACACCTGCAGATATTGAATATCATAGAACTATTGGCCTTGGCAGAGGTCTGCATATGTGTGTGTGCATGCATTTGCATTACACGATTTACTTACTGCAAAGAGGTGAGGCCTTGATTGAACTTGATTGCTCCAGCTATAGCTTGAACCCCTTCATCATGCAAGAGATTGGCTGTGAGACTGAAATACATGCACACAAAGACACATATACACAGTAAATACAGTACAAAAAAAAACAGAGTAAAAGAGACATGCCCACTGAAATGCAAGTTAGTTGTTAAGAGTAGATTCAGAATTTGTTATTTAAGTTATGTGTAATTTTAAGTCCAGAAACCAACAGGTGACGTCACGAGGACTACGTCCACTTCTTATATACGGCCCATGGTTTCCATCAGACAATAGCTCTGAGTGACATACCATGAGGAGTGACATTTTCTGAACATAAGGATATTTCAGTGCCTCTATGGGGCATTACACTGTGCACTGCTATTAATTATGTGACTCACTCGAGGTCTTGTAGAGAGTTGTTCTCATGGAGGGCTTGGGCCATGTTCTTTGCTCCCTCCACCCCAATGGAGTTCTCCCTTAAACTAAACAAAAATACAAAAGAGGGAATAAAAAATGACAGTTTTCCCAACAATCTCAATGCCAACAATTGCAATCTAGTAGCACCTTTCCAGAAAGTATAGTTTGATGTTTTGGGAAATAGACATATTTGCCTTTTTTTCCCAGAGAGTTACATAAAAAGATCAACACCTCTCTCATGTCTGTAATTAAAGGCACAGCCAGCAGCTGCTTCGCTTGGCTTAGCATTGATTGAATGAAGACATTCAATCAATGCCAGGCTCTGTCCAAATATCACAAAATGTCCCTACCAACAGTTCTAAAGCTGTAAAACTAATCATGACATGCTGCTAGTTTTAGCCAGTTAAAGTGAAAGTTCTGTTCCTGATACAAGAAAACCTCACTGATGTCTATAACAACGCAAATAATTAGAGATTGGGATTGTAATTTTAAACACCATTTCTGAAAAGAGGAGAGCCCATTGTAAGCCCATGGGCTCTGGCTAACGTCCTGTCATGTCTGCAGGACAGAGAGGACCAAACTGTGTAAAACAGAGAGCTGAGATTACAGCTAAAAAGTGACAGTGTTTTATGTCTGTGCAGGATAATCAAGTATATGTACATGTATAGAAAAGTATTTTTTTGCATGCAAAGAAATTAATGTTGTTTAACTTTGTTAAAGCATGGATATTTCAACTTATTTATAGGCCAATGACAGAAATGAGTTACAGAAGCTAGCTCAGACCTGATTATCAAGACTCTCTTTATATACGTGACAAATATCAGAGGCGTATCAGTCTTTTCATCAAACTCTGAGGAAGCGAATAATGTAGTTCCCAAAGTCAAGCTAGTACTTTACTTTATTACTGTCTGTAATCTGATAAGGTTGGCTCAGGTGAAGAAAACATGAGAGGGCACTCTTCATAAGCTGATTAGAGGTGCCATTGATTAGCCACTATTACATCACAAAGTTTAGAAATATTTTGTTACAGGATCAAGTCATAAAAAACATTAGTTTTGGGTTCTTACAGGAAAGCTACCTGCTAAAATTGAGAAGCTTCAAGTTCAGTACTCACTTTAAGGAGACAAGGCCACGGTTCTGCCGAAGTGCTTTGGTTAATGCTGTCATCCCCCTGTTGCTGATTGAATTACTCTGAAGTCTACCCAAAGAAGTCAAGTTAAACACAAGCACAATGAAGGACTTGCACCACAAACAGCATCATTGTTGCACAGCATGTGAACCAAAATATAATGACTGACAATGTTAAAATACATTAGCAGTTTTTAATATAAGGTGATAGGTAATGCGAAGGCTACAGTGCACTACTATGCAGAAAGTACTGACTGAAGTGAGAGCAGAGTGTGGTTGACTGTCAAAGCCTCTGCCAGAGCGATTGTTCCTTTGTCCCCAAGCTGGTTGCTACAAAGACTAAAGACAAGAACGAAAAATAGCTCAGACACATTAAGCTATCTTACCACAAAGCCCAGCCTATTGTATGAATAAATAAAGCAACAAGTTAGTCTGTTTGTGAGCTAATGCACATCTAGACATAAATCTAGAAAAAATGTGAAGAACAGAGAAATAGCTTGTAGTCTTTAATCCACTAAGTGCAGTGTGGTCATAAGATCAGTATAGTGAGTAAATATATATTCATTTAAGATTACATCAGCTTTGTGAGAGTCCGGTTTGTCTTCAGGGCATCTGCAATCCTTTTGGCTCCTCCTGCTCCAATTGTATTCTTCTGCAAACTGAATCATGACATGCATTAAAGAAAAATATTCTTGTTAATCCACATCATGAGCAGGAACGTAAACCATACATAGGACATGCAACAACCCCAACTGAAAGTCACTCACTTCAGAGACACCAGTTTGCGGTTGCACTGCAGTACTTCTGCAAGGGCCTGAGCACCCTCCTCCTCAATGGCATTGTTCTGGAAGCTGATGAGTGGTTAGGGAAATTGAGCAATTAAATTTTTTAGGAAAATGTAAGGTAATTTTTAGTATGTATAAACTTAAATCTATGGCAGTTACACTCACTTGACTGATACCAGGGCTTGGTTCATTTTCAGAGCCTCTGCCAGGAACTTTGCACCTTTAGAGCCGATGTTGTTGTTCCGGAGACTAAATTAGAAATAGGTTGTTAGATGATATACAGCAATTTGGGGTAGATATAGATATACTCGTCTGTGTAAAAGTATTCATGCTATACATGATATGAGCATCAAAATGTTCACTGGATGTATGTTAAACAAATGTTTGCCAAGCATTTTTAAACATCTGTATAAGCTGCAAGCAAACATAGATGGCAGCTGTAATCAGTAAAAGGCAACAAACAGATCTCACTTGAGAGACGTTAGCGTCCGGTTAACCAAGAGGGCTCGACTCAGGGCTTTGGCACCTTTGTTGCTGATGGCATTCTCTGCCAAACTGAGGGGGTATAAAAAAGGTTGCAATCAAATGATACTAAATATCAAGGATAATCACAATTATTATCATCACTGCACCAATCCTACTACAACATGATAATTACCGAGTGTCTCTTACGTCCTTGTAATCAACAAGGCCAACACTAACTCATAATTAAAAAGTTTCACTTTATGTGAGTGATTAGGCAAATGTTTCTCAAACAGTGGTTCAGAACGTTAGACTGTAAAATGTTCTTCATCTGATGCTTTACCGATCGATGAGGATTTGAAAAGTAAGTGTAATCTTACCTTATCTTCTGGATATGGCAGTCTTTGGCGCTCAGGAGGCTTCCCAGCAACTCCATGACATCATCTTTGAAATGATTGTTCTCTAACCTGTGGAGCAGATAAGTTACACGTTTCACCCTTCAATCTTTTTTTTTATAGCGTGTTGGGAGACAGTGCTTTGGGGAGCTGACCTGAGATGGCTGCAATACAGCAGCTGTGGGAGCAGACATTTCACTGTCGCATAGTTCAGCAAGCCTGTTAAGTTGGTCTGTTCGCTGCACTCTGGAGACACATGCAGCAGGTAGCCCAGCACAACACAGTGAGCCCGTGTTAACTTCCCTGCCAGGCTACCAAGCTGTAAATCTTCTTCCACACTCCGTAATAGCTCTGTGTGTTGTAGCTCCTGTAAACAATAAGCCAGGTTGACTGCACGAAGGGACACAACAGCTCCCCCGCTGACCAAGAGGCCTTGTAAAAACCCTGCTGCCCATGCCTTCTGGTTGCCATCTTCTTTACCGAGGGCCAGAAGCCCAGCAAGAGGTTTCAGTGCCACTGAGGACAGCAGGCCTGTCAGGAAGCGCACAAACACATCCAAGTGACCATCTTCAGCCTGTTGTGAGTGCTGAAAGGCACTTCTGAAGTGGTTCTGGAAACCGATCTTGGGCCAAGACATTGTGCTTTCTGAGAATAAGTCAAAGATGGCCCGCTTGGAAGAGACATGGTAGAAAGTAGCTGCAATAAACTCCTGCAGAGTCAAATGAGTGAACCGGTATGTTGTGTATATGGGCGACTCCTCCCGAACAAGAACTCCAGCACCAAGACTGCACTGAGTTAACAGTAGATCTATCCCATAGGCCCTGAGGTCCTGCTCACTGAAGGTGTACTTGTGTTTGAGGAGCCCATAAAATGCCAGTCGTCCAAGATTTCCCAGAAGTTTACGATTGCTCCCATGGAGCTGCTCCATTTTTACGGGCTCCCTGCCTCTTGGTTCACCTACTTCTGCCTTCATGGAACAAAAGTGAGCATACAGCTCAGTACAGGTCCTTGGAAGGCTCTCTTGTGTACCACTCTGCATGATGTACATCAGAGTATCAGCTACTATCCAGCAAATGCATGGTATGTAGCACATCACCATAAAGATCTTATGGGACTCCAAGTGTGCCCATATTTTACTGGCAAAATCCTTCTCAGAGAAATGGTAGTTTAAGAAGAGCTGGATGTCCTTCGGGCTGAATCCTGGGATCTCAGTCACCCTGTCAACCAATCCTCCAGGAATAAGTGCGGCTACTGCTGGCCTGGAAGTCAGCCACACTGCTATGTCAGGGAGCAGATTCCCCCGAATTATGTTAGTAACAAGGTCATCGATAGGCACTTCTTTCTTTGGGTCGCTGCAAGGAGCTGCATCAGAGAAATTTAAGGTGCAGCGGAATTCATCCAAACCATCAAGTATGAGCAGTGTGCGGCAGGAGCTGCTGAGGACCAGACTGGGATCTGTTAAATGAGGAAAAGCCATTTTCACCAGCCTCTCAGCAGAAAGTTTCTCCAATGAGTTTAGCTCGCAAAAAGTGAAAGGCAAGACGAAGCTCACATCTGTGCAGATGGCCCCCTGGCTCCACTGTCTAATGAAGTGTCGGACCCAGGTTGTCTTGCCGATACCAGCCACCCCGACCGTGAGGGAGACCCTGGGAGGCAAACTGACCCGAGTCAGGGGCTCCCAGAGTTTGGCCAGCCCCAGCTGTCTGAGATGATTTCTTTTCCTTCCTCGAGTCACCCCCACCTGCATTAAGTCGTGTTCTTTTTGCTGGAGGTCAGAAAGTCCATCAACCAGAAGTAAGGTTCTTGAAGAGATGTTCAGCTTGGGGCAGCTGACTGAATCTCTGTCTCTGTACTGCTCATATCGCTGTAATAACACTTCTTTGTGCTCCTTCACCATGGGATCTGCAGAAAATTAAATTGGCTCAGGTTATTGTAAACAATACAAATATATCAGATTTCAGATAGGAAATTGATTTTATTTTTATAGCACTTTTATCCCAAGAGTGGCACAGAGTGTTTTCCAATGCGTTATATTTACACACACACACACCCATTCATCTATAGCACGCAGCAGCCCATCAGCAGTTTAGGGCTCAAGATCTTGGTCAATGACACTTTAACATGCTGTTAGAGGATCCATAAATCAAAACACGATCCATCATATCACTACATGATTTGCTGAGCTACGAGAAGCTTGAACTATTTTGATAAGAGCAATTTTTCTTCACCTTTTAAAACATTGACCAATTCACAGAGAAAATCCCATTTCATACCCCTTACCGTAGTTTATGATGAGCTGGGCCACATGAGAATCTGAGCTCTCTATGAAGCCCCGGAGGGCATCAGAGCTTTGAGTATCCTTGCCAGAGACAAAAGTTGTTAGCATGTTAACTTGATCTTGCAGTTGGCCTGCTTCCTTGATCTTGGTCTCCTCAGCTGAAGTCAGCACTTCCACCTTTCTCAAATGGGTGAACATCCCCTCCAGGAAGGAGCTCGTACTGAAGCGTTTCAGCTGGTCTTGATGCTTTTGAATCCAGCCAGGATCTAAAACAAAACAGAGCAGAAAACTCTTAGCACTCAAGTGTTAAACAATTTCCTGAGCTAGAACAACCCTTTCTGATGTACACTAGGAAAACAAGAGCAGGGGTTCACCTCTTTGTTTTTGTCAGAAAAAAATAATTTGTCAATCACAAAAAACTACAGTGTGTGTATATCTATATATATCTATATCTATATATAGATATAGATATCTATAGATAGATTGCATAATAATGTATTCTGTTATAGCCTGAGTGTTTGTGATGCTTTTCACTGCTTCACATAACCATAACTATTCATAGGCAGTTTTCTTATGTTGTCTTTTTTAAAATTTATACTTTCCTTTTTCTTCTGTTGGGTAATCAAGTTGCACAACACACACCTATCAATAAGTCGGTTCTTCTTTTTCATTTCACTTTTCCTTCCCTTATTTTTATTATTTGTCATGGTGTATGTCAGTCAGGTCCAACCTCTTCATTTGACAGCTTGTTCCGTAAAAGCGCTCTGTTCGTTGATAATCCCTCCATAACACACACAAACCCACCTTTCCTGATCCTATTCCATCCCGCTTTCTTTTTAACCAGGTTGTGTCTCTGTTGGTTGATCAGTCAGTCTACCTCTTTGGTCCAGACTGAAATCTCAACAACTACAGGATGCATTATAATCAAAATTTCTACATACGTTCGTTTTAAGATGATGAACATGGAAAACATTACAACTGCTGAACATCAGTGTCTAGAAATTGTTATTGTAAGCATATTAGTTGACATTAGCCTTTAGCCTGCAAACATTCATAAACATAGGCTAGTCATTATTATAATCTAGACTCTGCAAAAGATATCAATTTTGTTTTATAGAATAACATGTTGGTTGGTCTTTTGTGAATAATAATCATATTTGTATGCACATGTTTTGTTGGATATAATTGTAAAAATTAAATTTGTATGTCTTAATCCATATTTTACCCAGAAAAGAGGTATAAAGTAATTCAAGAAGAATGTCAAATACTTAACATACTGCACAACAGCCAGTTCAACATATTAAGTCAAACAAAGTTCAGAGCTCAGGATTTCCTAAAGTCTTTTCACCCTTTCACCACCAACATTATTGATAAACAGTAGATTCCAGATTGCTTTAAGTGATCATCAATTGGTGGCCCGTGGGCCAAATCCAGCCCGCCAAAGTTTCCCATCCAGCCCACAGAAAGGCCACTGATAAAAGTATTTTTAATCTATAGTATTAGAAACTCTGCATCTGCAGCAAATTTCCGGTAAAATGCTCTATCAATTTACTGGTAATGCAAACTGAACATTTCCTACTGCTACAGAGAAAGAATTTAGGCTAACTGGCGAAATACATGTTGAATTTTATTTTTATTTTAAGTAGTCACAGGAAATGCAATGTTTTTGTGAGTGAGATTAGCACTGATCACTGTTGTTCATCAAAAATTTGTCTACAACACAAGGCAATGGTCATTTTCAACATATTATGACTGCGGTCCAGTTTGAAATATTGCAGCAATGTAACAGTCAGGAGCAGACGTAGTGAGCTGTTTGATGAAGAGCATGCATGGGTCGCACACTTCTCAGTCACATAACGTTAATCAACTCCTTTCACTTTGGGACTCATGTCTTGTGCAGCATAAAGTCAGATCATGACTGCTCACATAATCATGGAAGAAGAAATACAGAATTGCAGACTGTATAAAAATGGTTGATTAATATTTCCTGCCTATTTCCTACCAGTAATGTAGGCTCATAAGAAACATTTTTTTGTGAAATTAAACACTAGTTTGCTAATTAAGCTTACATAAAAAAATCTTTTAAAAGTCCACCTCTTGCAGTGTCTGCTTAGAGAAATTCTGGCCCTTGAGCAAGAGTTGTTGGGGGCCCAGCTCTAAATCCTCTTGCAGCAATTACTATGATCAGCAGTTATCATCAGTGCTTCTGAAGCTCATAGCGACGGTATTACACAAAAAAGAAAGTTCCTGTCTCTCCCCAGCCCTTTTAAACTTTACTAAGCAGTACAAATTTACTCATTACAAATTCAGACCATGCTGTCTATTAGGTGTCTATCCAAAAACGCTGGGATTTAAACAAATCAGAACTTCTTTGGATAACTATGACCTGGATGACTGAAAATCTTCACAGACACCCTTGACTTAAACCTTCTTTAGACATCAGATGTAAGAGGTGTTCAGCAAAATTGTGAGAGAATAGAAAACTTTCTGGGCATAAATGATTCTCTAGAGTGTTTGTCTACCTACTTCACTTTTAAGCCATCTAAAATCAAACACAGTTTCAGATTCTTATACTTGACGCTAACCTTTACATCATTTACATTTATTATTTTATTTATTCATTTAATACGTTAACTGATCAATTTGAATCTGCCAGGAACATTTGTTTTGTCTAAAATGGCATAAATATACCTAAAATCTCCAGTGAAGAAAGACTCTCAGAGGATAGCACTGGCTGCCCTCTCTGAGTAAATTAAGAAAAAGCACTCCTTGGCATGCAAACAAATTTCAAAAAGTTTTTTTTTCAAAATAACCTTACAAGTAGTCTGTGAAGGTTCTCAGTCATCCAAAGTTATCCAAGGGATGATAAACTTGATAACAAGCAAAGTTATGTCTTACACCACTAAGCTATCAGGGTTTCTCCCACAGGAAACTGGTAGGCAGACGTGGTAAGTGGTATGTCATAGTTTGTGATTAATGGTAACTAGGTAACAGTCAAAAAAATAGCCTATCTCATTAGATGTAGGCTAAGTCTATCGGCTGTGTAGTAGCTGAGACTGCCATTTTTAGTCTAAACATTTAATTTGGCGTATACACCTATTCTATTCTATTCTATTCTATTCTATTCTTATAAGGAAGACTTACCACTGCCCAAATTTAGTTCTCTGAATATAAAGTCTAAAAAAGTCACACAGCCTCATCAACATAAAATAAATCGAAAAAGTCTAAATGAAACTTGTCGGCAAAAAATTAATAATAAAACAACTAATTTGGTCTTCAAAAAGGTTTGACATCAGCCTCCTGTTTACCTCTAATTTCAATGTATTAACTACCCCTGTTGTTTTTGTCATATGTCATTTGACTGAGCAAGCTGGTTCTTTATTTGGCACACAAGTCCTCACCCATTGCCTTCAAATCCCCACCAGACTCAATGTCACCAAGCATCGCCACAATAAAACCCTCGTCCTCCCAATGATCCCAATAACAACTGGAAAGAGAAAAAGACGATTTTCTTGTAACCACTGGTCACTCTCTCTTATTATATATGTAAAGTGGTTAAATCCTTCTTTGGTTCTAATAATGTTTTTTTATTGAAGACATATTACAAAACTTTCTGCCTGGTTTCATTAATCACAGCTCTGGTTTCTCTACAGATAAGCCACTAATCTCACCTCTGTATCTTTACATTCATAAGAACAGCAGCATGTGAACTTGAGTGAATGTGATGTGGGTGACAAGGACGATAATCACAAAGAAACTGAAAATTGGTCAGAACTGAAGATTTCTCTTCAGTACAATAGAACTGGAGATAATCTGTTTTTCTTTTGTAACTGTTTTTTGCACTGGTCTATGTGAATGGTCCTACATGCTTGTTTACTCTAAATAATAAAAAGAAAAAAGAAAAGACAGGGTTTTATGGGTGGAGGGGTTTTGGGAAACACAGGAAAGCAGACTGAGATTAACCACTCCAAAGCCTATGTGCATGAGAGACATGATGAATTTGTTAAAGAAACTCTCACCCTCTGTTTCTGCTTGTGAAGAGACGGAGCAGGATTTAGACTGGAGATCCATATAGCAGTCGTCCTGCCACACAATGCGTTTGCTTCGATCCAGGAGAGAATCGTAATGTTCCTTCCGCTCCATGAGAAAGCTTGATAATTTTGGCCCTCAGATGCTCCCTTTTGAGTCTAAGTGATACAAAACAGCATTATTGACACAATGTGCGACTACCATAAACAGGGCATGACCAGCTGTGATGAAGGTAGGTGAAGAAATTAACTGAGGACACAATATCTTCTGAAAACTTCTTCGCTAGTCTACTTATTGCTCCAAGTGGGGCTGTGTTAAGTATATTCTGAATTTCAATGAGGCAGATTAGATAAACAGATGGCTCTATATTTATTGACTAGACATGAAAGGTGCTCTTAATCAGAGTGTTAATACAGCACAGCACTGGCGCTGTGGCTATCAGATTAAGACAGACATCACTTTGAAAGTTCTCTCATTAACTTAATGTTATGCGATTGTAGCTTTTTCAGATCTGTAGCATCAATTTGTTGCACATGTCGTACACAGGTGTTTCAAAGTGCTTAACATGAGAAACAGAGACAACAACAAAAGATGTATAGAAAAATACAGAAATCTGCCTTAGTACAGCCTGAGGGGAAAAGCACTACTGATGTCAGTAACATAACACAAATTACCTCAGGACACCCAACTTGATGTTTCTGAGGAAATGACTAGAGAAACTGGTTTTGTTAATTTTCTTTGGCTCTACTTTTATTTTTGAAAAACGTTAGCCCAGTTTCCTTGCCTTTTCCCCCCACACCTGTTGGGGTGACTGTGAGAATGCAGGGTCTTTAAGGTGTGTCTCATTGTTTCACAGCTTTATTGAAATGACATAAAATGATTACCTCTACACACTTCACATTCGCAGATGCTGTTCCTGAAGAACACAGTGAGGCAGTAACTACTTCACAACCACAGACTCTTCTTTTTATCTTTTAAAAGACAAACACACATCCTACTTGATTCTAACTACAATCTACACATCTTTCACATTTTGCTTCCGCAAAGAACACTGTCATGCATCTATCTGCATGAATGTGGCGTGCTAATACATAAGGCTTGTTGTTAGTATGATTCTATATCATAGCATATTAGCAAAACTACAGTGAAAGTACTGCAAACATACATTTAAATCATGTTTCACTTAGACAAACGGGAAATGGAAATGCCTTCCTGTGTGGTTTATTGATGATCACGTAATTTCTGACAAAGGAAGCCTATTCAAAAACCCAGACCTCAGATGTACTCGCGACAGCTTGCCAGCTTCCGCTGATAAGTTTAGACAGTCTTAATGGCCAAAACCACTTACTAACACATTAACAGAAGTGTAGAAATGTGTCAGGGAGTGTCAAACAGAACAATTACACATTATCATTGGCAACTTCATAAACAAAGTAGCTGTGTGTGTGTGATGCAAGCATACCAGCAATACGCTGTGAAAGGAAATAAAACAGACATCCGTTGTAAATTAAACATTATAGGATGCCATGTCAGAAATGGATTGTAGCATATGGCAAAGAGAGTGAAAGTCTGTTGAAGATCTTTATTTTATTCCATTGTCATGGGCCTGGAGCAGATATAGACACAAGGCCATGATGGAAAGTTAAAGTTAATGGTTGGAGTCAGTTTTAGAAACCCTTTGTAGCAGTGAAGGTAAAACATTAAAAGTGCAGTGTCCAGTAAACAAAACTGAGATAACTCACCATGGGTTTGTTGAAGTTGTATGTAGGCATCGGATGTAAAATGCTGTCGACAAAGATGTTTCTTTGTTAATGCCATGACTCTCACAAAAGCATGTGTAGGACAGTTTGAAGTGTGAATTTGAAAAAATCGCTGAGGAGTGAAATCTACTTGAGGACTAGCGAGCAAATGAAACAAGCCATAAACACACAGCAGCTTCTTCCCCAGTCAGAACTGCTGCTGGAGACACTGTTTCATGCTGCAGCTTCTTCCTGTCTGTCTAATCTGCCTTCCTGTTGTGGTTAGCAGGTTGAACAGTGAAAGAGAGAAAAAAAACCCTGCGTTGTCCTTGTGCTCGCAATGCGACAGTGAAGCGAGGTTAAACTTTCAGGCCTTTCAGACAAACTCTAGATACTCGACTATGCAGTCAGTGCTGAACCACAAATGAGAGCTGAGACGTGACATTGTACATGATTACTGGTGTAAAGGCTTGCAACAGGCTGAAAAACATCTGTGAAACATAACTGCACATCTGGAAATATTTTATTTCAAACCTGCACCATATGCATGACACTGGAAGGAAAACAGAAAATAAGCTGGAAGGCAAACACTGGAAAGAAAGCTTTTAAATTATGACCTGGTGTTGCAATTGATACAAAGTTTTCTTTCTAATGTTTGCTGTGGCATCTACTGCTGTAGACTATGGCAATTCATTGTACATACACAGCCTTGAAGTGCCCAGTAAAAATGTGGGCGTTTCTGGCTTCTCTTACAGTTGTGTTAGATTTGAATGCTGCTGCTCCTGATCGATGAAAACGCAACTGAGGTTAGAAAAACAGCCATGTTAATTATTTTCCACTGTTACATGAAATTGTGTTACGCTGTTTTTCAGCACTGTGTGGCTTCTTCAGGACAAATGTATCTCAAATTTTATTCAAGAGTCTACACATTTGCATGTCAATATATTATTTGGGGTGTAAAACTGAGCTGCAACTGCAAACTTCCTACATGTACCATTTTATACAAAACCTAAAAATATAGATGTTTACAATAAAAAAAACATTTTATGAACATTACATAACATCATTTCAAGGAGAAAACATAAAATTTGCTCACTTTGAAAGCTAAACACGGCTGGTTTTCCATCCAGTTTATGTATTATTTTTTTTAAATAGCTGAACTTGCTGTAAAACAAATCAGATTTTAATGGCCTTAGTTTTGCTTGACAGATGGGTAATAATAAACATCAAACAGAGGAAAATGGTACAGAGTAGGGAAATCTCCTCAAGATATTTAAAGCAAACAAGCTGTAATTCTGTGCACCACAATAGATGAGTAAGGCGACATTATAAGGTAAGGGGCACATCAACTATATTACAATGGAGCATATCCAAGCTTATACATTTATTTCATGGCACTTTGTCCTGGAAATTCTATGATTATTTCCAAATTGAATGTATCTACAGTATAAACTAAAAGAGTGGAATCAAATTAACTTAACCTATTAGAATATTTCACTTTTGTTCTGAACCCAGCTAGTTTCTGTATTTCTACAATAAGTTATCATTTCAGATTGGCGATAACTGCTCCCCCCCCTGAGAATACTAACATCATATCCATAGTATTTACACTTATGGCTGCAGCAGACATGGCTGTACGTTCCCTCTAATAAATGAGGAATCAGCTGATCACATAACATACAAGTACAAGGCACAGCAGAGGTTTCTGAGCCACTCAAAAAAAACCCACACAAGTGAAACATAAAATAGGTCTGATTTTAACACCAAGCAAGCTCTCACTTCTAAAAACAAGTTCATTCAAGAAATTACTTCAACATCAGTCGCTCACATCCCCTTTTCTAACTTTCAATCAAGAAAATGTAAACAGTTCGCTTTAAGTAAGCATACAAAAGTGGTTACAGACATTCATCACATGTTAGCTAAAGACGTTCACATTTAAAACACAATCGAGCCCTTTGAGTGACTTGAGTCTAAAATGACTATTACAGCATGTAGCAGGAAAATAAAGCAGGATGTTGAGCATTTTGAAGTATAAATGTGAGCATAACAAATATTATCTTGGTTATAAAGTCTGTTGTTAAAACACTGCAGTGCCAGCTGAGGATGTCATGAAACTTCCTGCATAAATCACATGTTTAAATTTAAAAGGCTTTTTTCCACAGTAGCAAGTCAACAAAAATGACTATTTAGGACTCAAGTACTTTAAAATAAATCTTCCCTTTTATCTTCCTTTTCCTTTAAAAGTAGCAACCAGCACTGTTGAGAGGCAAAGGCTATACCACTGATCTTTACAAAACTATGTTTAAGTTTATATATCTTTATGTTTTTAGATGCAACTCATGGGCTGCCTGATTTAATGTCTTAAGTGTCACCCGTGCCATGAAATGTCACCTGTCACACTTGACAAACTACTAGACATTTCATTATTGATCTCTCATAGACACAGAGATGGATGCTTGTGGTGGCCTTTGTTTCAAAACAACCGCAAAATCAGTTACAGGTCAAATTAACCTCCGATTACTCCCCTGTCTCTCGCTCTCTGCTGAAGTCCTCCCACGCACACTTCCAGATGCAAACACAGTGATTCAAAGCCTTGATTATAGATCCGACAGTCCCTCTGCGTGTTCACTCAGCTCCATGGTGTAATAGTCCAGAGGACGCCTGAGAATACAGAGAACATTTTCAAACAATTAAGCCTTAATGCCACCAGAATCTACACACTGAAATTACACTACAGTTTCCCGTCACTCACATTCAGAGGATTCCAGGATTACGTATTATAATTACCTTTTCATTGTTTACTACCACAACTTTAATCTGTGATTGGCTGCATTACCCAGAATGACTTTCAGCAACTTCCAGAGCACTGTCATAAACTTTCTGAATTTATTTCTGAGTTACACACACACAGGTGAAGAGTGATAGGGATTAGCATTAAGGATAAGGTTTTACAAGCCAGGTAAAAGTTGAGTCAGTGGAGGAATATCTCAACTACTAGGCTACTTCCTCCCTCTATGACAGACAATGACTGTTCTACATTAGTGCAAATGTTAAGACACGAAGGGCTTGCTCTTTAATTCTACAGACACAAAAACTTGACATTTACTGATGGCATTTCAGACTCCTGGATTGTGAATTTTGACAGATACCTCTATTAATGCATGTATCCAAATGTCACAGTGCACAAGGCAACTGGACAGAGCTAGCATCTACCCTAAAGCCTCAGAACCGTACTGTTTTATTCTTACTTTTGGATTATTTTTTGCATGTTTGTGGCAGTTACTTTGTTGTCATTTTATTAATTGCAAATATCCATATATGCCAAAAAAAGGACAACAAAGCTAGGGTGACAGAGCTTTCACCTCCTAACTCCTTACCCATACACATCGGAAAATGTAGTTATCATGACTCTTTCAAATCACTTATCAAAACTCACCTCTTTAGACTAGCTTTTAACCTCAAATAATGTTA
Source organism: Lepomis gibbosus (assembly GCA_029875015.1). Classification (NCBI taxonomy): domain Eukaryota; kingdom Metazoa; phylum Chordata; class Actinopteri; order Centrarchiformes; family Centrarchidae; genus Lepomis; species Lepomis gibbosus. Next base: position 23,121 of record JAPMOB010240137.1, on the reverse strand, counting down.
CACTACACTTGCTGCTAATTGTTATTTATATGGTTTCCTCTAGGCTTTTATGTATTTGTATATTGTATTTTTGTATTTCATGTTTCTTACCTATTGTTCATGTATTTTCTATTTATGTATTTTATTTATTTTTAAATGGACATAACTATAGGTTTTATTGTAGAGTGTCTTTGAGTGTCCTGAAAAGCACTATAGAAATAAAATGTATTATTCTTATTATCTAGACACACTTGTTGAGGGGCCCTAGTTTTAACACATCAAGAGTCAGAGAGCGATTAAGAATTACACTTTCAAAGTTGGGCACATTTCTCATTATTCCGTATATGCTGCATACATTGTTGTTCTTAAGACAGCAGTAATACTATTTTATACTGTATTGATACAGAAACATTTCATTATATTAGATTTTCACAGATATTCATACACAGTACACACATCTAATTTAGTATGTAGGTCGTTTTGACTCTTCAGATCAACAGCTGAAAGTATCTTCAGCGACAGCCCTAATGTAATCTGTCATGGTTGTAGTTCATGTTCTTTCCCCAATTATTCTGAAAAACACCTCCTCAGGCTGCTGCTTTTTCATTTCCTTTTCTAAGCATTTAGACTTGTGCAACCCCAAAAGAAAAGGGCACAAAATTGAGTGTGACTTCTCTTTATATATACACAAAGCATTTTCTAAAAAAAATTCTCACTGTGGGTCAGGGAGGATTAAAGGCAACGACAAACAAAAGAACACATCTTCAGTGTGAGACTCCCAACAACGCAGCTAATAGATTCTTGATTCTTAATTACAAACATTTGTTTTAAAATATGCTATTCACAACACTCAGTCACCGTGTAATCAAAGCAAGCATTACAAGTCAAAGGGTTAAACATATGTTGTCCTTGTTATACAAGTAATCTGGCTCTGAAGATTTTCATCAAACCAGTGTCAGTGTGCACTTCCAGCATAGAAGAGAGAGTTAGAATAAGACTCCTCACCTCCTCCTGTAGAAATATGTGAACAGAGCAGCTCCCAGTCCCAGCAGCAGCAGCACTGCTACTATCAGCCCTATCTGTAACCCCAGGGCAGATGCTAGGAGAGAGTCAAATAAAAACTCAGTTACTCCTTCTGAACATGTTAAAATGTTTCAACAAAACATGGAAATTCAACATCTTGATGAAACTTCTTCCTTTAGATTCTACAAGCATATGTAAGGCTTAATGCACAGAAAGCCAGTCGTCTTTGCAAAATGTGAATTCCACTCCAAAACGAACTATGAAAACTACTACATTAATATATTTAATGGCTGTTGCTCAAAAAAATCCCATAAAACCCATAAATTGGATCATTACTTTAAGTGCTTCCATGTCCTTTTCACACTCCATGTAACAGGGCTAGAGTGCAGCAGTCTATTTAACAGCAGGGGTTTGTCATATAAATGCTTAGATGATGTTTACCTAATTTCCTTTTTGCCCCATTCTACATTTTCATATCGCTGCTTACGTGAACCATAGCTTGTGTAAGGAGGAAGAATTTCTCTGATACAAGAGTGCTTTACATATATGGTAATTATAGCTCACGGATCAAAAGCTACAAGCCCTTAGACGGCTCACTGTTCTTTAATGCTTCAATTTCATGATTAACATGACATGACACTTAGAACTGTATTTCTTACATGAGAAGTCATTTTTTAAAGGTTCTATTATTATCTGCAGATTGTCATTCTACATGTTATAATGAAATGTCTTAGATTATATGGCTCAGAGTAAGACACACGAGAATATACCTTCTAAGTTTTGCAAACACACTGTACCGGCTGCACCGACGCTGGTCAGATTCTAATGATCCTTATGATGATAATGTACCACTCTGCTTCTGCGCCTGCTCTAACAGATATTATCACATTCAGTCCCAGATTTTGTTAGCAGGACAACATGTCTAGATGTGCGTGGTGGCTCAGTGGTGAGCTGGAGCAGGGCCTTTCTGCCATGCTAACCTGTGCTTGTATAACGGTCCGTGGATGGCGCAGAGCAGACATCTCCCTGAGCTGATGAAGGATTCATGTGTAATGTCTGGATAATGAGGGCCTTCTGATGGTCCGACAGCGCGTGCATGTTCCCCCACACTCGCAGCCACCCAGACGCACAGGAAAAGTTGGCTCCTTGAACACGAGCAGAACGACAAATGTTTCATTAGCTTCATATGAAAGCGTTCAGCTTTAGCTTGTTTTTACATTGGTGGCAGTGTAATTACTAAGAATCTTCATAGACAACAAGCTAAAGCGTCAAATGAAGAGAAGGTGTTCTTGAACCACCGCACTCAGTAAAATTAAATCTGGACTCAGCTGTTAAGTGTGTTCCAGCAACATAAGCACATATCCCTACTTTACAGCACCATGGTAACTGTGACCTACACCACTGTGTTCATTGTTGACTGGAGTCTCTTCAATCAAGTTCTCTCCCAGAACAAATGCTTTCAGTAGTCTGTAATCTTTGTCATTGAAATCCTTTTGACATACAAGTGATTTTTCAAACCTCAGGGATTAGCCAGTTATTTCTTACATTACAAATCAGCCAAATGGGACAAATTTACACTGAATAAAAGTGCCTCACCTTGGAGATACAAGGCAGAGATTCCACAGTGACACTTCTGCTCCAGATAGTCGGCCACCTCAGCCACCCTCCTCCCCTGGATTAAACCACTGCAGTCTGGGACAATCAGAGAAGAGGCTGTCAGCTTCTATGAAGGCCTGTTTGCTGTGTTATAACCACGAGAAAGACTCAATTCATACAAAATTGTTTTACACTACTTCCTGCATTAAGGTTTTATCCTCATTCCTTTCATTCCATTTTTTCCCTCTGAAAAGACAAATTTTGCCATTTTGACCTTCATTGGGTAGTTGATAATTCAGATACAAATAGGAAACATGGGGAGCATCTTAACCACAAGGCACCAGGACACACCTCATGGCTCTATGTTTTTTTAAGCTTTTCTTTAAGCTTTGTAAATGCTCCGTATTTGTATAGCGCCTTTCTAATCTTTTTGACCACTCAAAGCGCTTTAACACTACCTCGCATTCGCACACATTCATACACTGAGCCTAAGTGCTCAAACAAAAACTAACATTCACACACATTCATACACTGGCGGAACAGGCATCGGGGCAATGCAGCCTGGAGAAGCCAGGGATTCAACCGCGACCTTCCGATTAACGGGCGACCCGCTCTATCTCCTGAGCCACAGTACCCACATTGTGCCCTGCTGTTCCCAGACTCATGCCGTGTGCAGCATAAAATCAGATCACTGCTGCTCACAGAATGACGGAAAATGGCCAATTATTGCCTGACGTCTTTATTAAAATGACAATAGTTTGTTTTGCTGCCCCAGGATTCTGTGACCTGTAATAGTAAACCGCATTTGCTGTTACTACCAAGCAAGTGTTGCCATACCAACCAGGACGTAAATCTTAAAAGGATAGTTCGGATTGTGGGGGAAGTGGGGCTGTGTGGGGGTACTATATGGCATTCAGCATGCCCTCAGATTTGAGAAGCAGGCAGGAGTCCCAACACAGAAGCTAAGTGTTGTACAACAGTGGCAGCAGCAAAACATATTTTAGTGAATGAAAAATGACATTTTAGTGAATGAAAAAAAATTTCATTAGTTTATAAGTGCACGCTACACTTAGAATATTTTCACTGTTTTACCTTGCCATAAAAAATCCCTTATCGACGGGGAAGAGATGCCTCACCTCCTAACTTCTCCTGCCAGTCACTGGACAGGGGTCCGAGGCAAAGATCAATGTCACTTGAGAAGGAGGAGCTCGGACAGACGTTGGTGCTGCGAGGTGTGGGTGAGGAGCTAATCCAGGAGGTAGGGCTCCTCACCTCACAGCAGGAACACCGGCTGAGCGAAACGGGACCATCCTCTACAGACCTGCACATGCACGCAACAGTACATGGATGACACACATGAATAAACAGGATGATCAAGTCAAAAAAGCGAGTCCGCCTAGAATGACATAAAGCAAAATGGAATGAAAATGTACATGCATACCAGTAAGTTTGATGGAATAATATATTTTGCAACATTTACATGGTTATGGTTACAGTAGTGCTGCTCTAAAACAAGTTTACTTGGATTTCTTTAATACACAAAAATGGCTGCCGCTCAACTACATATTGCAATGTTTGCTTAGTGCTGCTGAAGCTAAAGAGGAAAACTACAAATAGTTTCACTTGTTGGGAGTAGGTTGATCTCACCCAAATGTTGTGTGCAGCCCATAATTTTCTGGCAGCTAATATTTAATGTGTGGGTTAATACCTAATTGTCTTTTTTTAAATGTTACAGTCATCATCTGTTTTACTTTCTTTAATTTATAAAAAAGACTTAGACAAACCCGCCTCGTGCTCTCCTGAATCGGAGCAATCAAATGTAAATGCTGTTGGAAATAGGCTACACAGATCCAATCACTGTCAAAAAACAAGGGTTAACCCCAAGGAATTCAGTTAGGTAGGCCCAGCTGACTGACTTTTTACCTCCAATGTTTTCCACTCTGACAAGTTCTCTACTTTTCCCTGACACTGCTTCATGCTGCTTTAATTAATCAACACGAAGCACACATGCAGTATTCTCATGAAATATGTGGTATTGGCTGTGTGAATAGCACCTTTTTCTGCCAGTTTTTCCTGAAGGTTTATATGGTTTTATTTAATTCAAGTGTATTTAATTATTAATTACTATAACGTTAATGGAGGCAGCCAAGCCTACATACAACTAGTGAAAAACCTTTGAACCCTATGAAACAATTCCAGCAAATTTTTTCACTGAAGACATTTTGACATGTCACAGTAGAAAAAGCACAGGTGTAAATAATAAAATTAAAGATGAATTCCATTTAGCAGCTTACAGTTGTATTCTAGGTGTATTAGAAGATATTCACTTGCATTATAATGACTTTAGATGATGGTTTCAGTGGTGATATTGCTATTAAAATATAGATTTTATACCAGGCGAGGAGGAAAATGTCATATTATCCTTTTTTGCATCTCCATTTACTCTTTAATAGAAAATAAATAGGTTCATTTATATGGTCGATTCATATTCCTTAGTTTCTGACCTTTCAAAGAAGAACAGAATTATGCAACTATGACTAATGGTTGTGGAGTTATTACTGATTTATTTTGGGTATGTTATTTTAGGTGTTTTTCCTGGAATTAGGTGTCTGTTTCCAACTATGACAAGCCAAATTGCCTGCTGTGAAAAAGGCCTATTAACATGCAACATGCCAATAACTGTCAATAACTGGTCATATCAGTTAATTTGTGCAAAAGTTCAAACTGTTTTTTTCTGACTTTACCCAAGAGCTGGAATCACTTGTCTCCCTCTGGTGGTCGACAAAAAAGAGAGCAGCTGCTGGTTTTCACTGAACACAAGTACATCTCTAAGACTGGAGTTGGTCAGAGCAGTGCCAGCTCTACAGACGCTGAACAGGTCATAGCACAGGACTACTGCTCCTCGTGCCGGCACCGTGGAACCTTCCAGAAAAATCTGATCTATGCAGGAGAGAGAGAAGGGAAGGAGAGATGGCGGGAACATGTATAAAACAAGGAAGAGAAGAAAAAGACAGACAGAGAGTGTGGGTGGAAGAGACTGTTATTAAGAATGAGAGGAAATCTTTGTTTCATTTCCAACAGTTGTCCATACCTAAACGTCTCCAACTGCCCTCACCTGCTGCAGTGACATTTCCAACCATGTAAAACCCATCGTGGTCAGTAGATCCGGTCAAAGGAAGTGCAATGACGGTCCCACTGCGCTCTTGGTCAAACACAGTGAGCACCAGGCCCCTCAGGTCTGTCATGGGGGGCCCGTGCAGCTCCACAAAGGCCCTCTGCTGGCTGTGATTGGTCCAATAGCCACTAGCCACCTCACTGATGATTACATGCTCAGGGGGTGGAGGGGGGCGGGGGCAACTGTTCTCCCTCAGAGGGGTGGGTGGTGCCACCTGTAGCGGTTAATGCATTTCATATATTTACAATTTTAACATCTGTGATATATTCAATACAGATGCATCTGAAATTTATTTAAATATTGCCCAAATATTTAAAGGAATAGTTTAATATTTTAGGAAATAATTTTTACAATTCAATTTGTGCACATATCAAACAAATGAGTGAAGAAATGTCTTAATTATAGTGTTTTAGAGGTGCTGGTAGTTGAAGTTAGTTTGACGTTTGAATAAAGCAAGACTACTGTTTAACTGTTTCCTGTCTTTGTGCTAAGCTAAGCTAACCCGCTGCTGAATGTAGATTTATATTTAGTGTACAGATTTTAGTGGAGGCAATATTCTCATCTACCTCTCTGCCAAAAATGTGTGCAATTCCTGTAATTACTGTTTTTTGTATTCATTTTAAATGAGCTTTTGTCTTCTTTGTTTTCCACAATGTTGTTTCTGCCATTTGTGTTAGCCTCTGACCTAAACTGTTTTATTTCAGCATGCCCTGTGAAACCTTCGCCCTTTGTACTCACTGAAAAAGCAGACAGGTCATAGGGGTAAAGGCCTCTACAGCGGCTGAGGGCCTCATCACCAGGCAGAACCTCTGGATCCTCCAGCAGGGGCAGCTGTCCTGGAGTCAGAGCTTTACTCAGCTCCTGTGCCTCCTTATCTGATCCTCTCTGCCGATACACTACTGCGTCCAGCAGGCCTTTGGTGGGGATCCCCCTTTGTGCGGCTGATGGTGGCCCAAAAGGGCTGCGATAGAGTGCCACCGCATCTGGTCCGTTCTGGATGGTATTAGGGGGCAAGCGGAGTGATGGAGCTGGCACCAACCTGTCACTGCCTAGCAGAAAGTAGCCCTTAGATGTGGTGAAGTGTCCACTGAGGCTGATCTCCCTGTAGGGTTTGTTGTTGTGTGCACTGAACAGTAGTATCCAGATGCCCTGCAGGGAGACCCGGCGTCCTGATGGGTGCCAAAGCTCGATGTACTCGCCGTCCTCAGCTGCACCAGGTGTATCAGTGTTCAGTTCATTGATCAGGAAGTCACTGTTCCCCCAGGGTGGGAGGTGAGGCGGTGAATCTGCACCTCCTGTAATCACTAAAGCATAAAGGAAAGGATTAATTAGCTGCTGTTAAAGGAACAGTTTGACTTCACTTCACACTGGTTTTTGTATTGATTCAACAACATATAACGTGTTAAAGAACTTTAGATATGCTGGTAGGCAGATTTTGTTACCTCTGGACGGTACCAAACTAACAGCTCCCACCCTTTGTGCTAAGCTAAGCTAACTAGCTGCTGGCTTCATATTTAACAGACAGATATGAGAGTAGTATCAATCGACAAGAAGGTGAATAAGCAAAATTTCCCAAAAGGTTTAACTTCTTTTTTAATCTCTACAGTATTGAGTTGTTTAAATAAACAGCAATTAATTAGGCTTTAAGTAAAATGTGAAATTATTAAGTTATAGACTATTTATTTATGTCTTTGCCTGTCAATAGCTGAGACTGGCAAAGACACGGTCACACCTACAAACTACCAGAAGGTGGAGTTATCATACTTAATTCAAAGCAGCCTAAATTCATCAAAATATTACAGTTTTTTTTGGTATGTTTCGTACCTTGTTGTGTTAACAATGTTCATGGGAAATAAAAGCTATAATGTGTTGACAAGCTGAATTTCTTCCATTATAGACCACTATTGTTTAAATGACTATGCAGTTGTTGGATGACAATTATAGGGAATGTAGGCCCTATAATATAATTAATAATGCTGTTTACTGAAGCACAAACAAATGTGTGACCTATGTTAACACACCAATCAATATTCTATATTGATTCTACTGACCAGCACAATTCCCGCTTTGTCACAGTTGGACAGCATGTTTGAGTCGAAGGAGAATATCTTGCCAAAGCGTCTTGAGCTATTTTCTGCAGCACATTTTGCTGTTTTGAGACACGAAAAATGAGCTAAAGGGATTTGTTGAGATAATGGAGGAACACATGCAAACACAAAATTCTCATAAGGGATGATTGTACTTCAGGATTGTACATGAGGTTTGAGGCGGGTCTTTACCAGAATGAGACAACACCACCATGAAGTCTAGCTCCTTTGTTTTTTTTAATGGATTTAAACTTGACTTTGAAGATTATAGAGCTGGACGACATGGCCAAACAAATTATCATGATAAAAAGTTTCATATCTTTCAGCATCGACAATTATCACGATTAGTATCAAATAGTTTTTTTCCTATCGAGCTTTTTCCTCATCTTTGTAAAAAAAACAAGTCCTAATTCGGTAAGATTGAAGTCAATAAAGTCCAACATTGACTGAATATTTGATAATTGAAAATGTGTTGTATTATATTGTGTGTTATATTGTTATTGAAAAAAAAGCAAGAACATTGATTCAGCTTAAGTGACATACTGTAGGTTAGTCCTATATTGCAAAAAAGGTTAATGGAACATTTTGACAAATATGCTATAACAATCCATGTAATCTATTCTAAATGTAATATTGATTATAGCGGCTTTATGGACACTGAATATAAACTGTTTTTACATGAAACCTCTTAAATTATCTGGACTTGTAACATCTCTTTTCGCTAAACTTTATATTGATCATATTACATGAGTCAAACGCAACGCTGTCAAGTGGAACAGCTATAACAAACTTTCGAAGCAAATTTTTATTTGTACACATCGGGTTCTCAAAAACCCTATAGTTGTGACATAGTTCACATCACATCACCCGCTCCAATAAACATGAATGAACAAACTGTTCCTTCTTGCAGCAACATCCTCCAACTCTCAGTTCTTTAATTTGCAATATTTGTTCCAGTGATGTAGCTTTGTTCCCCTGATTCTTAGCCGGTTCATGATAATGTCTTTTACTTCCCTGAGATCAGTATTTTGATGAGCATTCTGAGTAGACCAATTACAAATCTCTTTCTAAGAATTACTACATTGTTCTCCAAGATACTTTAAAGAAAAATCTACTTAGAAGTATCCATGTTTGCATGCATATGCATGTAACTCCTCATACACATGTGCCAAGTATTCAACAAGTCTCATCACGCAGATGAGTCATTAGAATTTTTTCATGGCCACACATAATTGTATTCTCACGAGTTATTAAGTCATGGTTATGACTTATTTTGATATGAGTGATTTATACATTTTTATATATGGCTAGATTAGAAATGACAGAGATGCAAGAGAGAGAGGGACAAGCGAGAGGATGTGCTGCGCAAATGTGCTACGGCATGTCCTCTGCAATCAAATAAGATTTTAAGTAGGCCTAGTAAAAAAATTTGAAAATCAATGTTTGGAGGTCAGCGTTGATATTGTGGCGAGCTGCCACAAATAAAAGAACTTATGGGAAACACCAGACATATTAGTAACAACTAGCTTGAGCTGGCAAAAATAGGTCTGGTATATTTTTAGTTATTGTTTATTTATCAAACAGAGAACTTAATGTTGAGCATCTAATATATATTCATGGAGGGCATTCAAACACTCACCAATACTGTGAGGGCAGATCTTTGGCCAGGGGCACTGGTTAGGCTGTCCAGGAGTTTGCGGGGCCTCCCAAAAGACACCAGGATCTCTGGCCCAGGTGGCTACACCACAACGACTCAGACAGAAGCCTCCCTCTCTCAAACTGACAAAACAATGAAATCATTAAGAAACAACCACCTTATGAATCGACCCTTATTTTGAGAGGTTAAAATATTACAATTGGTTAAGTGTTGGATGGCACATTCACATTTTGCCATCAGCCATACAGAAATTGTATAGCCTTTAAATACAGTGAAACTAAATGTTTTTTTATAATCTTTTAGCCTGGGTCCAGGGTTGGTAATGTCAGTCTGTTGGTCAGTTGGTGCAACACTTTGGTTCAGACTGAACCAGACTGAACAACTACTGGATGAAATATTGTCATGGTCCCAGAGGATGAATCCTACTGACTTTAGTGGTCCCCTGACTTTCCCTCCAGCACCACCAGCAGGTTGACATTTTTGGCTTTTAATAAATGTCTTCACAACTATTACTTGAATTGCAATGAAATTTGGTGCAGATATCTTTGGTGCCCAAACCATCTAAAATATCTCTACATTTACAAGATAACTTGCCATGAGACAGAGTGCAATTAAGTCCCGCCCACAGCAGAGGTAAAACAATTCATCGTTCTCCACTGACTTTGTATTGTGGGAAGGTGCCTCTTCAGTCTGCCAGCAAACAATAGAAATAGCTGCTCTGTGGACGGATGCATTACCAACAGGATAAAGAACCAAGTTTTTATAAGCTAAACCAAAAAACTTTAAGAAGACGAAAGTGGATACAGACAGTAAGGCTGAAGGCATCAGCAAGAAGAATGGGAAATCTGTGTAATCCTGACACTCAATATGCCTACGTTTGCGAGAAGCATTTTTTTCAAACCGCAGAGGCTGAATCTAACTAAGCTGTGCAGGGCCTGATATTGACATTTGATAGGTTAAATGATGATCTTTAAGGTTAGGTTAAATGATTCAATGAAATAGTTTTCAATATCAACAAATTTTGACTTCTTGCCATTCAGTGGTGGTATCATTTCTCCAAGAAAAGCAAGGTAAGGGGAAGAGACACTGATAATACTGAGTTTGTCAATATACCTTTTCCTCTCTAGTAGACGTAGGGTGCGAAAATAATCTATTGACATGCAGGAATATAATGTTGTTAGCAAGGTTCAGACATTTGGTTAGCATTACAGCCCATTGTTTTACCCTCAAATGGGCATTATTATTAAGTGTCTGATAACATTACAGAAGGGACGCCTACAGGGAGTAAGATATGAAAGAGAGTATGATCGTTTTGTTTAACCAGAAACAGCTGCCATATTGCTCTTGTCAAAGCCACCAGACTCCTTTGACAATAACGCAGCAATAGAGGACCAATTTCAAATTATTTTATCACAATTAGTCAAATAGACAAAAAAGGTATGTGAAAAAAGGTTCAGGTTTAAAAATGCATCATCACAGAGTCGCTAGTGTGCCTGTAAACCTTGATCTTAACTTTTATCAGGTGTTAATTAAAATTCTATTGTTGCTCTGCAAATATCTATTTCAGTCTCTTTGAGTTAGTGTGCGTAAGAGCGAGAGCATACTTGTGACTCCTCTTCTACAGTGATGACGCATACCAAACTGGAAAAAATGTATCAGTAAAGAGGAACAGTGGTCACAAGCAGACCCTTTCCCCGACTGAGTGAAACACGTTTTAACAGAATTTGTTTCACAACACTTGGATAGCTAAACCAAAAAACACACCATGAGCTTCCCCAAACTAGTAGGGATTCTTTCCACCTCTTCTATGTTCTGTAGTCAAATTGGGTTGGTTTTACTTAAGGAGTTGGAAACACTATACTATCAAGTGTCTTGCCTGTTGCTGAGTTGGTAGGGCTGTCTGCCTGGGATGAGAGTCTCTGTGAGGTTGGCACTAGGCTTACTTCCAGGTCCAGCAAACACAAATGCATCTAGAGGCTGTATCTGACTCAGCGGGCTGCCCACGGGGAAGTCTGAGGCCCTGCCACTGTAAATAGCAACTGCCCCAGACTCATCTCCTGTGAAGAAAACATAACAGGAACAACGAATATACAATTAAACGAAAGTGAATGAATGAATGAAAATTGATCAAAACAAACTGAAACTCAGCACAGCTTCAACATGTGAAACCTGATCAACTAAAAAATGGAAACGGTCTAGACATCCAGATATCCGGTTGTATTTTTTAGAGCAATATTATGACAACCCAGAGCGCACTGACCTTTCATGTACTTCTTCTCAATGGTCTTGGACATCAACCCATTCCTGGGGGTGTCCACGCGCACGTCCACACTCACACTGACTGTGTCTGTTTTCCCATCCAACACTACAAGCACCAGAGGACCTGCGGCTGGAGCCTCTGTTAGCTCCACAAGCCCTTCCACCTGCCCTCCTCCCAGCTTCAGCTCACTAATGACAGGAATGGTTGCTGGTGCAGCAGGCGGGGTGCAGTTATTCCTCTGACCTGGGGAGGGTGAGGACACCTGAAAACCCCAGCGATCTTCCGACAGCAGGCACCTCTCAATTGACTCGTCCCCCTCCAGTGCTGTTTCATCCTCTACGAAGGCTGGTTCCCCGGGTGTCAGAGTTTCAGCCAGAAACTCTGCGCCCCCAGTACGGCGAGTCATGTACACGACAGCATCCACCAGCCCGACGGCAGAAACATTCATCTTCTCACTGTAGCGAGCAGCAGATGTGTGGTAGAGGACGATGGCGTCAGGGCCGTTCTGGACTGTGTTGGGAGGCAGGAGGATGGCCGGTTTGGGCAGCATGTCCACCGAGCCCACCAGAAAGAATCCTCTGTCGTCCGTGCTGTGGCCTTTGAGGTCCAGCACCTTGTAGGCTATGTTTCCATTCCCATTATAGAACACAAGGGTGTATCCGTCCAGTGAAGCCCGTTGTCCGCTGGTGTGATACAACTCCACAAACTCAGTGGTGTCCAGTCTGGGGTTGTCGGCGTTGATCTCGCTGATGATGAGGCAGGGGTCACCACTGACTACCACCACTAGGCACAGACAGGCCGCACAGGCCAAACTGACCACCATGGTTTACAGCTTCTCTGAAATACCTGCACAGGGGAGCGTCTGCAAGACAGAAGATCACCAGTTACATTCCTCAGTAAAATAATACAAAAGAATGAGTGACTGTTAATACTGTGATTTTATTTTAAAATGACAACACAAGTGAAACACAATCTGAGCCACAGAAAAGGCCACTGTGTACTGTAAGCAGCACAGTGATCAAATCTAATGTTTACTACTTGCAGACCAGATTCCCTAGAGGAGAAACCTCGTAATATCATGAATGAGTCTTCTATGAGTCTATTTTTTTTTCACGGTGGTGACACTGGGAGTGGACGTCTTCTGCATGAGTCATGTAACGTGCGAAATACACTGGCAAACATTTGGGGACTTTGCATGAAACGGCGAAATGCTTTAGCTGTAAATAAATAGTATTATTTAACTAAATGGACAGATCATGTAAAATAAATTGGAGCGGTGCCATTTTTTGTTCCAGGATCAGGATCAAGTCCAACGCAAATCCCATTACATCCCTAGATCACTTACAAAGTCGTCACAGCTTTAACGTTAGCTTCCAAAATGAGTCCTAAAGAGGCTACATTAGTTTGCACGACAGCCCCTCTCTTTAAACCGCGTTGGGACATAAAGGGATACGTCTTATAAGATGAAGGAAGAGTGTAAGGAGTGAATGTGTGCCCTGAAATTATCTCCCATCTCACGGCAGTTATTCCAGTCACGGTTTGGCTGCTATGCATGGATCTTTCCGTCGAGAAAAAAAAGAAAGAACTAGACTGTCAATCTGCTTTCTCTCAGTGCCACACAAGGTCCTAAAAGGCTACGTGACTTACTGTCTTTTCTCGGATCTTGTCGGCCAGGTGTCGCTTGTTGCACACGTCGAAACCTCTCAGTTGAATGTAAAATCGTCACCCGTCGGAAGTAATTTTGGTAAAGTTTTGTTTTCTGCCCCCGCCGCTCCCTTCATTCACAAAGCGGCACTTTCTCCCCCCGGACTGTGGGCGGTCAGACTGACTGAGGGGGATGATGCCTGCCAGGGAAGCTCTCTTTTTTTCTACGGCTCAGTTCACCATTCAGCCATCCACAGCTGAAGATAAAACTCCAGCAAAGCAGCGAAACCTCATGCTTGTGCAGTAAAAAAGCGGGTTAAGTGTAACCCCCAGTCGGTTTGCCACTGTACAGACTGTATTTATACTGTGAAAATGTGGTAATTTATGATTTAGAGCAAAATAATACCATGGCCTTGGGTTCATCCCACTTAGCCTCGTAAAAGATCTGAAGGGGGGCCCCTGACCCCACTTTGAAATAGGGGAGAGCGGGTTCTGTTGTAACAGTTCAGTGACAGCCAAGGTCCCGCCCAGAATCAGGTTTAGCTTTCACCACATAATTCAGTTTGGTTTTTGAGTGATTTTTGTAAAAAGTTGTCTCACTTTCTCCAAAGCTGTACTGAGAGGTGGAGGAACTACTCAGTACAGCTTTAGATTTATTTGTTGATTATATTTTGGTGCTTAAATTTGAATCTGGTTCAGTAGTTATTAGTTAATATCAAGTTATTAGATAAATATAGTGGAGTAAAAAATTTCTCTCAACTGAAGAAGATCCTTAAAATTGTACCCAAGAACAGTACTTGGGTAAAGCTAGGCTACTTAGTTACCAGTGACTTTCCACCACTGGCTACATGAATACATAATTAGGCTACCTATTTTTGATATGACCTAATCTGTCATGTAGAGGGGCCAAAATCCTACTGTATCAAAATATAGTTGTAGTTCAGACATAGAAGCACTGGTTGATCTCGAGCTCAATAGGCAAAATATAATAAAACCATTTTTGCCACAGGCCCCCATGGTTGAATGCCAATATCAACAATTCCTTTAGCTTTTTAGCTTTTTTTGGGAAGGCTACATGTTTATAATGCATCATAAGCATAAGATTTGTATACAAACTGCATGTTTAACTTGTATTATAATGTAATGCGCAAAAGCCACAGAACTATAAGTTAGGAATATTACGTCATTTATACCTAAATAAAAGTACCATTAAGTGTAATAATGCAATACTGTCAGTGTAAACTCACTGCAGATCCTATATGAGCATTACTGCTTGAGAATATTATAAAGATGTTTCATTTGGGCTTAGCAGTTATCTAAATATTAATTGACTAATTAAAGTTAACTGACTCTTTAAGGTTAACACATTTCCTGGAAGAGGGTTAATATCTTAAGCGCCTTGATTTATGCCTCTCTGGAGAATTAGAAGAATGAATAACAAACGTTTCAATATGTGCCGCACTTGGAAAAACCGAAAAGTTTACGAGGCTGCTGTGAAACTTTTTCAGCCTCATTCCTCCTGCAGACTTCTGATTGGATTCATGTTGCCCTTCTAGATATTGTTTCATGGAAAATTGGCCGCAACAAATGTGGATTCAAGCAGACATCATTGTACTGTATTTCTCAGTCAGTACGAACAAAGTTTCATTTCTGCTTCCTGTGGAACCAGTATAAAAAAGTATGGCTACATGAGTAAAGAGTCTTAAAATCTTAAAGAGCAAAAAGTCAGGTCGTCATCAATTAGAAATAACATAGAAATTATGATTCAACTTTTGCATACTGTACATCTGATTCATTTTCGTAATGCCTCTGCATAATAATTCTCAATGTAAAACAAATGGCTTGTTTGAAGAGTATGTCTCTATTTGGCAACGTAACTTAAGTGACCTTAAGTGACCAATGACCATATTGTGTAATCAAAACTCTTTCCAGTGACACTCATGATTGCGTCAATTATGAATATTCAGCATATGAGTTAGGCCAAATAGCAGCTGGGAGAAAAAGTGATATAATATCAATACTGTAATATTGAACTTAAAATAGTTTTGGATTTGGGTTATTGTAAAAACAATTTATAGCTTGAATGTTGCTTTCACAATTTTATATTTAACAACATTTACAGTTAACTTCTGCAATTTTAACTTCCCTAAGTGAACATTAGTTTCTAATTAGTTCAGTAGTTTCAAAGTTTGTTGTGTATAAATGTCGTCTGAAAGAGATATCTCCAGATAGCTTTGTATTTGGTTAAAAGGAAATAGTTAAGAATAGTTGATTCCAATTATCATTATGTCGTGGTGTCAGTTCAGGGTAGAGATGATCTTTGGCCTGAGCTCAGGGTTAAGGATTACAAAGTCTGTGCTGATCCATTAAGTCAGCAATGTGAGGTTTTCCACTGGTTAGTCATTTCAAGTGGTTATTCAAATATATTTTCAGCAGCTGATTGTTCGTTCAGATATCTAATATATATATTAAAGTCTTGTGGATCATTTTGTAAGCCAGGGTTGGTCTGTGAACAAGATATTTCTGGCACATTTTGAGCCCAGATAATAACCTGATGTCCACAATGTTTCTATCACAACCTGCTTGGAGAATTTAATCCGACTACATCAGTATTTTAAGTTAA
The DNA here is from genome assembly GCA_029875015.1 of Lepomis gibbosus. NCBI lineage: Eukaryota > Metazoa > Chordata > Actinopteri > Centrarchiformes > Centrarchidae > Lepomis > Lepomis gibbosus. Next base: position 7,077 of record JAPMOB010240137.1, on the reverse strand, counting down.
CAGTAGTGCATTAAACTCACATTTACCTCGGTTAGTGAATAGTCCTTTACCATTTTCATGTTTTTATCATGTTTTTACATTGCTTTTTACATTGTTCATGATACTTTTCCTTTTGTGTTTTATTTACTCCTGACCTATCAGAATCAGAATCAAGCTAAACAAAAACAAACACAAACTGCAGTGTGCATTACACACATACACACAACCATAAACAAAAACAACATTTTTAGACATTTAGACAATACTGTAGTGGAGCATAGTGGAAAGGACGCTGGAATAAATATATGCATTTTTTTTTCAGGTGTTAATCATGTACATGAGGTAGGCTGAGATGATCTAAACACCCAGTATTGGGCAAGTTACTTCAAAAATGTAATAAATTATAGTTACTGTCATTTGAAAGTAATAAGTTATATTATAATATTACTGTCTCTGAATTGTAATGCTTTACACTACTTTTGCATTACTCTTGAGTTACTTTCACTGCTATTTAATGGGTGCATTATTCTTATAGTGATAGTGTGCCTCCATAATCTCGACCATCGAATTCCAGCAACAGGAAATAACGTTAATCTTTGACTCATGAATTTGTTTTGCTGAAAAGTTTCTCGGTGTTAGTGAATCACTAAAAAAAACAAAACACTTAATTTCAGGTTAAAATGCCTTGTAACTGAGATTGTAATGGGTATAATATTGCCGATTTTCTTTTAGTAATGCGTTTTATATTATATTACTGTGTTACAGCAAAAAGCAATACATTACTTTTGTAACGCGTTACTCCCAACACTGTATACACCATATACAATACACACATACAGCTACAATTGTTACAATAATGACTAAATAGTAAGTAGTCAATATATTAAATATAGCTGTTTTTAGTGTGAAAAAGTCCCAATGTAAACTTACAAAATGTAATCTCTAAAACGAAGTTGTGGTGCATCACAAATTAGAAGTGTGTCAGATATTTTATGCTTGCCGTTCTTCATGAAATGAAGGTTTCCTCTTGAGCCAATTCTGAAAACAGGCAACAGGCAAAACAGAAATAATCTACTTTGTTTTTCCAGCCTTTTTAATAACATTTGAAATGTTGCGTGAAGGACTGATGCCTTTTACCACCACTAGATGGCACTATAAGCATGGGGGTAGGTTTTATCTGATGACTTGCTGGCTTGTGGGCACAATTAAACTGCCAGCTGGGGAAAATAAGCAAAAATGCTTCTAACAAGTAAGATTCCCTGAGGTGAAACTGTTTATGGGTAATTCTGCATGTACAGGAATGTCTTTCTCTGATGTTCTGGTGAATGTGTGGCGTTTCTATTTCTATTTGGGTTGTCCTAATTGACGTGACGTATATTTTGACACAGAAAAAAGGTCAGTTGAAATGTTAATGATGTACACATTTTGGTGCGTACATGAAGTTGGCACTGAAGTGCAAGCAGGTATCGGAACAATTCAATTGAATTTCTGTCAAAACGCCGCTGGCTTTTCAAGAGTCAACAACCTTTTGACAAGGTACATCTAATTCATTTGGCTGGTTTGTTTTGATGACTCACTACTTAGATGTCCTCTCATCTAATTCATCACTGGTTGTGCTGCTTGTGGGGAAAAACACTCTTCCTCGCAGATAATGGGGAAAGATGGTCTTCTCAGTGTAACAATCTGAAGGTTGCATAGGCTCATCTGTCCACCAGAATTATTAGTAAGTCAATTGTCGTATAATTGAATACTTACATGTAACTGAGGAGAAGGTGAATAGAATCAAACTCAGCTCATCACTATTAATTAACAGTGACATAGCTTAATTAAGCTAATTCAGCGTAATACATCAAAGGATGTGAATCTTAGTTCAGAAGGGTACATAGTGGAGTTGTTTGTAGATGTCTTAACAGACCCTGGACCCACTGTTTTCTATGGTTTAGTGTAAACTATCAGGATAATACAAAGCGACTCAAAGTATTCCAAATTGCATGCAGCAGCACAGAAGACAGCAGGATGCACATTATACCTCAAACGAATGTCACTTGTTTGATTGCATTGAGGAATGTGACAGCGATTGGATATGAGTGTTGAGCCATTTTTGTTGAAAGTGAAGTGAAGACAGCCAGCATCATCCCTGACTCAATCATCACATGAATTTGCACCCACTGAGAATATGGGGCCGACTTCTAGACATATCAAACACTAGAGCAGGCACAGTCAAATAAAACCACATCCTGTCCAAGACTCTATATTGAAAGACCACCTACAGTCTTAAGTCTTGGCATATTGCATTGCAGTGTTGTAGCATTAGTATAATTGCACTCTCACTGTAGCATGAAGTTCTGTTTGGATGCAGATTTATTAACCTGATGTATATTTAGACTTTTTCATATATCCACTACAAATATAGAAAACAAACTATCCATTTTTTGGCTTTAATATTTGAACAATAACACATTTCCTTTAGGGGGTTCCCCAGTGGACGTAAACCTTTGTCCTTTTGGATGTCAAGACAGTTAGTAAATAGTTAACATTTAAAAGGGGCAAGGTTTCTAATTGACAGCAAAAAATTCAAGGCTCAGTATAGATGTATTATAACTTTTGAGGTTTCAGCTCACAAATGGTCTTGAAGGTCAAAAATTAAAAGATAAGGTCAGGGCTCATCCTACTTTTTTGTATTATCAACAAATCGCAAGAAAAGAACAAAACCAACAATGTGTTAGTTCTCATAATATTTTTGACTTCCCTATGCAGTCTATGGCATGTACGCTCATTTCTTCCTACTGAAGAAACAAGTTTTAATAAAACAAACACCCACAAATACATAGATTTAAAAAAATGCTACTTCCTGAAACAGCTGGGCTTTTAGCTTTTAGCAAATAATAGCTTTTTAGCAAACTCAGTTTAAACGGGAGTGCATTTTCTTGGGACTATTTTCAGCTGTGGATGAATACACGTGGTGCCTTAGAGGATATTTACAGCAGCAGCAGCAGCAGCAGTAGACTTGTGGAACTGACTCCAAACAAACTACAGTGCCCATGTTCAGTGTAATAAAGGAAGTTGTCACCCAGTGTAACAGTGTTTCTTATTGATGGGTTTTTAATAGGTTTTGGACAACAGTGGAGTTTTACGGCACAGAGGAGTGAGCTATATCAGCCTTTGGCTGCACATAAAATACTTGTTAGTAGGATCAATCTATTGATGGTTTTTAGTCTTTTAATGGGATTTGTTGACACAAAAGAAAACATAGAACATCACCAGACTTGCTGCTTCAGATGACCTGAGCCTTGTTTTATGGGGTTTTATTATGGGGTTTTGTGTGATCTTTTGTTCATCCTGTGTCTAAATACACAATGCTCTATCTGCAGCTACCTCACACCAAAAAATGCTTTGCATGTTGCTGACCCTAAAAGCTTCCCTGGTGTGCCTCAAGCTAATTTTTCAACTCATTAGCCTGGACAGACATAAAAACTAGGACGCTGTGAGGGCAAAGCAAGGTTTGTGTATAAATTCACGGCAGGAAAGCATGGAATAATGCAGTGCAGAGGGAGGCCATGCTAACTGGAGTGTTTGTACACTACAGTTCTCAAAGCTGTAATGACAATGAATTATGTGAAAAGAAAGGGCAGTGATGCATCACAGAGGCAATGTGCCTGTGTAGAAGTTTTTCCATCTATGTGTGTATACGTGATATCACGTATGTGCACAATCTAACGAGGAGGTGAGGGCAGGGTTTGACTTTGATGAATAATGTGGTACGGTCTGCCCCCCCCACCCCCCACACACCACCTCTCATTTCCTCCCTCTCTGTCTTGCAGGCACAGAGGAAGCTTTCTGCCGCTACTACTTTTTCTCAAGAAAGCACCCAAAGAACCTCATCAGCATTCAACATGCATCACCAGCTCACTGCATCCAATCACGTGCGCTTACCATACAGAGTGCATGTTTGTGTGTTTGTGTGTGTGTGTGTGTGTGTGTGTGATGTGGGGAGACAGGCAGAGACAGGCAGGGAGAATCCCTTTGTGTTCATTATGAATCCCCAAGGTCATGTACAGGCACTCTTGAAAAAATCCGAGTCAGGCATCGTGGACATGATTTTCCAGGTCAAAGTGTTGGATGACGATTTAGTTAAGTACATTTAGGTTAATGGCATCACCAATGTGTACTAACTGATGAGATGTGTGGTGGATTATTGATCCCAAGTCATGCTTCATTTTACTTCTCAGCACAAGCAGACAAAATCCTCACAGTCACAGTCAGAGATATTTGACGATGTTAACTTTCTCTGGTAAACATCACCCAACATAATCTGCGGGATTATCCGAAAGGGTTAACTGCTGAGAGGGGATGAGAGGTGCGAGAGCAGGAGCTTGGCCACAAGTCGATTTCTCCGAGAGATTGCAGTCATGTTTGATACCCAGTTCCCATGGCAACCAGCGACCATGGTGTACCTGACCTATATATGTGCTGTACGTACACAAACACGCGCTAACCATCTGTTACTGTCGCTTTGTACAGCGGCTCATGGGGATTTTAGTGGTTGCTGAATGAGTCTATCAGATATGAATAGAACAAACAGAGGACACATGAGCTGCCTTCATCATTTTTGAGAAGCTGTCAATGATTTGTGTCAACAATGGCTGGAAGTCACATTGAGACAAGCTGTGTTTACAGTAGACTGTTAACTCATGAGGGTATTATTATAAGTATGTTGACATATAATTTGTGACAAGATGAAAATACTTGCAATTTTTAAAGTGCCAGAAATAGTTACTCTTAAAAGTACATTCATTAAAAAAAACTCAAGAGCTATTTGAAAAGTTCAGTGGTTTGAAAGTTGGTGGAAAGTAACTAAGAAATTTCATACATGTACTCAAATACTATAATTAAGTAAAGTTTTACTTTACTTGAGCTTCTTTATACTTAATATGACAGACAAATATTATACATAATTTTACTACACTACACTTATATGACGACTATTAATCAAGAAAATAATTATTTGTGTAATATAATTGATACTTGGCAGTATTTGAAGTAGTTTTATATTTACCAGATGCAACATTAAAGTGATGCTTACACATAAATGTATCCATATTTATAATCTAATTATGGTACTTTAAGTATATACGATGCTAATGCTTATGCACTTTTACTTAAGTACTTTTGTACTTTTTCTTTAATATTTCCACACTGTGGTATTATTACTTTAAGATTATTTGGGTACTACTTCCACCATTGCTATATCTTTTTTGTGCACTTTAATCGCAACAAAGACTATAGTGTTTAGGTGCTGATTCAATATATATTGAATGATAAATTCAAAAATTAGTTAATCTAGTTGCAAACTTTATTTCCCTGGAAACTGCAGAAGTACCCCCTGGGGTACAAGTAAGTCAGTGGCAGCATTGTTGTTTTATATCTATCTATTCATATTTTCATGAAACAGTAATTCTGTATATCTTTAAGTCTACTAAAATTATTCATATCATATAATATAGCTAAATCAATAATGAAAGGCTTCAATAATGCCAGGTGTTATATAAGAAAGTCTGTTTATTGCAGTATATGCTAAAGGTATAAAGGCATGTGACTTTGAAATTACAGTTACTTTTTTTAAAGCATATATCACCCTTAATATATACAGTACGTGACATCACCTCTACATTACTACAATTGTATCCTGAAAAAGGTTTTAGTAAAAACGCTTGCATTATATCCTTTCAGTCTATTTATAGACACGTAATATAGAGTATGTTATTTGTCACAAGGTGCATCTGTTGATGTATTTTTCTGATTCCTGAAGGTAAATTGCTTAATCCACTTTATCCACAGTGGAGTCAGCTGATACCACCTCTTTAAAATAAACATGGCATTGTAACTTCACGGACTGTTCAAGTGTCTGTTCTGAGATTATCATTCAAACCAGTAAAAAACTTTTTTCGGATAGTTAGGCGAAGTGGAAACATGTTGTGAACACAATATTGACTTAGCATCACTTTTAAGTTGATATGGCAAACAGAATTTACACATTCAGCAGTCACAGAGCATTTTGAGCATTCATTTCTGGCCACCTGATGAATATCTGTCTATTTAGATGCTAAATGCTATGTTCACCAGCTACTCAATGACTGTCTGCTGTTTGATGCAGAGCTGGTAGTGTGCAGTTGGTTTTTGAGGCTTTTTCACTGAAAACACAGTTGGTGTCACTTTGGGACTGAAAAGGCAGAGAGCAACTGGTAGAGCTTATCTGTACTTCATGTAGCTATACGTCTAAAAGTACTTGTGGACCTTCTGCCCTCTTGCTTGTCCCCTTTCTCTTTTCCCTGTTCTCTCTCTCTCTCTCTTGTGGGTTCGCTGTAATCCAAAATAGCTGTTACTTCTCTTCATCTTGCTCTTTTTCATTCCTCTCCTCTCCCCTCCGTGTTTCATCGATTCTGCCTAGACGGGGCAGGGGACAGTGTTCCCCTGTGGGGCATTCTGGGTAATAAATCTTATTCCTGTCTACATGTGGAGGCTCATGGGAAGGTTCTGGCCCACTTTTCACCCAGACAAATATATCCACAAAATGGAGGAAAGTGGGTCAAAGTAGCATAGAGGTGCACCTGAATAAGTGTGTTTGCTAAAGTGTGTTCCTTGATCCCAATGAGAGCAGTAAACTTTTTACAGCAATGACAATAATGACAAATAATATATTATTTCTCATTGTATGACTAAGGACGTATTTCCTCATTCACCAATAAAAAAGTTCCTCCTGCACACAAGAATGTCAATTGCGTTTTAAATAAGATCACAGACACTGGTTTTCAACATAGGTTTTCAACCTATTTTTCCGAATTTCCCCACAGCCATCAACACCACCTGTCATGAATGTTTCATTCAAAACTGTCAAGTTTGGTTTAGTCAAGTTTTCATGCTTCTAATGACAGAATCTAGTAGTTTCAGCCATTTGTCAGTTAGTTTAGAGAACTATTTTAATAATTTCACCATTAGTTTTAGCTATTTCAACCATTTATGTCACGATCCTGTTCTGTGTGTGTTCTGTTGGGGGGTTTTGGTTACTTGTCTTAGTCTTGGTTCTTGTATTCTTTATTT
>JAPMOB010240133.1:0-19112 GCA_029875015.1 Lepomis gibbosus | reverse complement strand
ATACACTATACACGGAGAAGAAGACTTTGAGCATGCGCATAACCTTGCGCCTTACGTGAGAAGCAGCCGACACGTAATGTAATGACATCATCGTTTCACAAAATATACGGATTGGCTGTACACACGAAACCGCAAGGGTGTCGTTTTCAGATTTATCCACTTTGTGACCCGGTTTCAAAAAATAGCGGTTTCACTCTCCCAAAACGCCGGATCCGTGTGGACGAAACGGCAATACGATAACAAATGTATGCGTATACGGCGAAACGCGTCTTCGTGTGGACGGGCCCTTAATGCGCACTGCAAGCATCTGCAGATGCATCAATTCATTACACTGGGAACATGTCTTCTTTGGCATCTTTGAAAAATGCCAAGTCAAGAGGCAGAGAAGACGTGTTTAATGTCTCCTGAAATGGTACTATGTAAAGAGTACCTTTGCCACCTCTTGAAACAGCTTACAGAGAGCTGCCACTGCCACCTTTGAGAGAGGGAGGCCAGAAAATACATAAACAATCGTGTACGTAAACAAATTTGCAATATTGCAGAGGGATATGATATAGAGTAAATACAAAAAAACCCCACATGAAATCATTACCTTAAAAATCTATTGCCTTTTGAAAGAGCCATCCTCAAAAAGGTGCTCCATTTTTGGAAATGTTTCAGCCAGGAAGCCTTGAAATTTTGGTCAACAACAAAGTAAAAAGACAACACGAAAACAGCACAATAAAGACAGTGGAATATGACCTAGAAATGTGTCTTCTTGACCACCTCAATAACAAGTCATGCACGTGGACAGGCAACTGTACCTCTGTGTGGTCACCATCCTCGGAAACTTAAACCGTTTTTCTGCCCATGCCAGCTTGGAGGAACTCAAGCTCCTCTGCTGGCAATAGTGTGTGGGATGTATTTTTTGGGAGAAGATAAAAACTGAGTGCGGCGGTCTTTGCTGTCTTAAGCTGCTGGCTGGAAATTGCTGGGTGGAACCTCTTTTTACCGTGACATAGAGTAGATTTAAAATATCCTAGAAAAGATCTGAGGAGGAAAAATGTATTAATGTCTATCATATTTTAATTTAAATGTCTTTGTGTTTAAAAAGGCATACAAACCATCTTGGAACACTGCTACATAAAATGATTGAAGAAGAAAGAAAGCACAAAAGCAAGCACAAACCTTTTCACCTCTTGCTGAATGGTTCTAACATTAACATTAGACTCTGGTTGTCTAGGCTGGCTGGCTTTAGAACTATTAGATCATTAGAACTATTTGTGGCCAAGGTGTTGACTAACAGCGAAACCAGGTTTCTGACGACGGATTCAACTGCCCTATTACCCTAAATAAATTCGAGATGAATCGTGAAGATGCTTATAGTTAAAATTAATGTTATAATGGTGTATAACGGTATAACCACGCTAATATTAATCTAATTACATGAACGTTAACTTTAAGTTCGTGTTAGCAAGCTACAGAGACATCGGGGGCCTCTCAAGTCTCTTAATTGCATCCATGTTTCCCTCACTCGCATCTTTGCATGTTAGTCCTGGAAACCAAGCGAGGAGAGAAGGGACAAGGAAAAATGTTTTTAGAGACATGAGACATCCTTTTCTCCGAAGCGTCACATGAAGCCGTGTCCATTTCTGATGACGGCGGCAGCTGATCGCAGCTTGATCAGCTGTCTGTCGGCTCTAACAGCTGTACACACTTTTGATGGAGTTTATGTCTGCACACATGTGCACTGTTCCTATACTAATAAAGTCTCAGTTATCAGTGCTGAGCTGCACGATTCTGTCTGTAGCTGTTACCTGTTTAACTAACACCTGCACATGAATAACTATAGGGAACTATATGTCCTGCTCAGAGGCACGAGATCATTTCTACTGGGACAATGCTGATATTATCTGCATTTAGATTTATTGATTCTGATTGTAAATTCGTCTATGTCCATACAAAAAGGTGGCCCTCTAAGTAACGCATATCAGCATAAGAAGTATCACAAGAATAACTTCAGTGTTGTAGAGCCAGGAATACATCCTTGACGCTAAAAACACAATTTCACATGTGTAACCAATACTGAAGTCCTTACAACAGCTGGTTTGTAGAAAGTATATCATCAATGCAGTTATTTACGGTCATCAAAAACATCAGTCACGTCAGCAACAGATGTATGTACAGATTACCTGTATGCCCTTTCGCACCTCTCGAAAAAAAAAACATGGGCTTCATGCTGTTTATTGGGTATTAGCTAATCTGCCTCCGGAATGTCATTCATAATTGCCATCTATCTGTTTGTCAGTTTTGTGCAAACTGACGATGTTAAAACCTATGGTTATGATAAAATCTTTGAACCTTATATAAAAGATCTGAAAACGGTGTGTATGTCCTGCTGTTAGGTGAGTCAGTTAAAGGTACAGTACTCAATGTAGTGGAAGACAACGTGGAAGCACACAGCGTCGCAGGATTTATGCAGACATTTTTGGTGGAATACTATTGCAGATTTTGGACAGTAAAAAGAGTGCTGAGAACTTGAGTCTGAGAACAAAGGAGCTTCACCAGGCCGATGACAAACAAGCCCATGATACAGGTACAGGTTGTTGTGGAGTGAAAATGGAATCTTTACATCATCTTACAAACATTCTAGCTCATTTTAATGTCCTGTTTGGCTATCCACCTGATCTTGTCCATGCTGGTGTTGGGGGTAGGCCTTTAATCCCAGTAGAGCTAGCTTTGCAAACACTGATTATTCCTAGAAAGCTTTTCACATTAGCTGACCTAAACAATGCCATTCTGAAGTTTCCCTACAAATGGGCTGACAAAACAAATGACTGCTTGAATACAACCTTCAATTTCACAATGCAACTGCAAAACTGTCTGCTTCTTTCTGAGATTGTTTTTTTCCAAATATTAGACAATATTTCTCCAGGAAGTTCAGTAATAGACTGTTTAGATTATATTCGAAATGACACTGTACTGATTCCAGATTCCAAGTTGAAGTCAGCCATCCTTGAGGGTTTAGTCCAGGAACTTGTGTAGTATAAAGTTTATGTAAGTGATGATATGTTGTCTCACTCCTAGACTGTCCTTGTCTGCATAATGTGTGATGTGGTGGCTTTCTCCTGGATGTCCAGTGTTTAAACCTGGTTCTTTTGTGCTTATTACTCATTTTGAGATCAAAGCTGAATTCAAGACAATCACCACCGTGCCACTTAAATCCAAGTTCCTGTCTCAGCTGGCTCTCCACTCTGACAATCTGATGAGCTCAAGCTGTTCCAAAACAGAGGACAGCTAAGGAAAAGGCTACAAAAAGTCATAGCACAAATAAAAATGGAAAGGTAGAATATTTTAGTTAGTCCTCCCTGTTCCCCTGTGTGTCTGTCTTCCCCTTCCTGCTGTGTTTTGTCTGTCTGGTGTGTTTTTTCCTTGTTTGTGTCAGTTATCTGTGGGGGGGTGTCCTCCGACGCTGGCAGACGGCTCCTCTCACCGGTTTCTCGTATGTAATCAATCAGCTTCCTTCATATATTCCGGTCCTGCCCTCCAGTAGTGTAGTGGTAGTAGTGATTTTCAGCCCTCACACCACAGAGCAAGGGTGTTTAGAGTCCATCAAAACCCTCTAACTTACGTGGATGATGTTCTGTATGAAAGATATCAATTCTCATCTGAAGGAATTCAGTATGTTTTTGGGCTTTTAAGGCCAGAAATCTCAAATGCGAATCGCCGGGGTCATGCCCTCGCTGTTGAACAACCCGTATCCTTGAGTTTGAGTTATGTTGCCAGAGGACACTTGTACAGTGCGCAAGGTGGTACTTGTTCTCACTAAACTGCTGGATTCACTTGTTGTACTCCCTAACCATTTCCAAGATCAAGGAGGCTTTTTATGCAATCTGGGTAATTTGCAATATAACAATTTATATCTGTTTATTACTATGCATAGGCAATATCCTACAGAACACATTACAGAACACATTTTGTCCAGGAATGATGAGGGTGATTGGTGCAATTGATTGCACACACATAACCATTAACGCTCCCCTGGGAAAACATGAGGGGGACTCTGTGAATCTGTAATCATTACACAGCATCATTATTCAGGTATTTGATCTGACATGTACGGTAGCCTACATTGTTGTGTCCTATAATTGATACATATATTCCAGACAATTAAAAACAGTGATTTTCTTACAATGCTAGTGTTTTAAAATGACCTGACATTCTTTGTCAGATGTGGCCTGGGTCAGTGCATGATTCTTGCATTTTTCGAGAATCATGCACCCTATATTTCGCACATCATGCTGTATTGTGACAATTTCTTTCTACCATTCAAAGGATCGAAATGACATTTGTGCTCATTAAAGTACACTTCACTTGCCTGCAAAGCTTGAAGGTGTATTCCGAGCGGGCATGTGAGGTGGTGGTAGCATGTGTGGTGCTCCATAACTTCGCTATTAGAAAAGAACGAGCACCATGCTACCTGCCTATGCCCCCTGATGTAGTAGACCCAATGACACTGGATCACCCAACAGGCAGAGCCGTCACAGAGGCCAGAACATATCAGTTTTTTAACATCTAGCCTCAAATAAAACGCATGAAACTAATTTTTGGTTTGGTATTTATTTATTGGCATTCTCCCTTTCCTAAAAAGTAAAAGGAAACCGTTATGGTAGAGACATATTGACTTGAACAACGGCCAACGTATCAGGCCCCTCCTAAAAGCCAATAATGCAATTACTAACTGACCAAATCTTTGTTCTCTAGGCCCTCTCATTCAAAAGATCCATGACTGGAAATATCAGCTTGTATTAATTTGCCATACATAGTACCTGTAATTGAATAAATATTATAATATAGTTCTGAAATACGATTTTAGACACCCCTAAAATGGACCGTACCATTTTCTCATATTGGCATTAGATGAAAGTCTGTCTGCCCACATCACTCGCAGTAGCAGCTGCTCCAGTCCAGTAGGCTACATCACATGCTAATGGAGACACTGTAAGTTAATGTCAGTAGTACACTATCCAGCTGCTTTAATACACTTATCTTTCCTACCTTCAGAGTTTCGTAATTAGCATTCCTTTCACTTAAAATGAGCTATCTGATGTTAGCTAGCTGAGTGCCCACCCTGTCATTTCATGATCACAATGTAATTTCAAATTGTATGTTATACCCAGCAATTCCCCTCCTCTGTTTACCTTGTGTTCTCTGTTGTTTCCCCATCCTATTGTCCCTGTTTATCTGTTTTCCCTGTGAGTCTGTCTGTCTTCAAGTAGGCGTGGTCTTCCTGGCTCTGGCTCTCCGCTCTCACACACCTGCACCTCGTTCGCAATCAGCTACCTGTTATCAACCCCGGTCCAGCACACCAGTATTCGCCAGATCGTCTGCGAATCTCCTGTGAAACCACTTGCCAGTCATCTGCCTGCCCACCTGCCTCATCTCAACCTCCTCTACTCACCCCTCGCCTGGAATCCCCCTCTGGACTTGGATCACTCTCCTCGCCCTTATTTTCCTGACTACTGCAATAAACTCCCCCTAATAGCATCATCTCTTGGTTCTGTCGTGCATTTGGGTTCAGACTTCTGCACACATCCTTAACAGTACGATCTGGCTACCATGGACCCAGCCGACACCGAAACCGAGAACCCATCCATCCACAAGGCCCTCTCCAGCCAAGGTCAACTTCTGGGACAGCATCAACAACATATCCGGACCTTGACCACCAGCAACCAGGCTCTTGCGGATGAGGTAGCACAATTACAGGCACAAATCGCTCAGCTCTCAACTCACCCTTTCATTGTTCCTCAGCAGCCAGCACTGAACCCCCTGCTCCACCCAGGGAGTCGTATGTACCTGACCCGGAATCTTTTCATAGCGAATTGGAGAAATGCGGGGATTCCTGTTCCAGTGCTTCCGTGTCTTTGACCAGCACCTGGTGACCTTCGCTACAGACTCCTCCAAGGTACATGATATTATGGGACGTGCTCTGTCCTGGGTAGAGGCAACTTATTCCAAGCGTTTTGTCTCAACCCTCTCTCTCTCTGAGTTTTGTTCTCGGCTACAGGAGGTGTTCAACCACCCGGACCACTCTGGCATCTGCGACAGGGGAAGAAGAGTGTGGCGGAATTCAGCATTGACTCCAGGACTCTGGTGGCGGACTCTCAGTGGAACGATGCAGCTCTCCGAGGAGTTTTTGTTGACTCTGAACAAACAATTAAAGGATGAGCTTGCAGCCCGTGATGAATCTGCTGATTTTTACGCTCTTGCTATCAGGTTAGATAACCGCCTGAGAGTAGATTCCCCATCGCCAGTTCGCACGTTGATCCCTTCCACTCTCTGTAACCTACAACATACAATAGTTCCCCTCTAACGGCCCTTATAGACTCCGGGGCTGATGACTGTTTTCTCGACAGGGAGTTCGCCGTAAAAGCGGGCAACCCTTTAGAGTCTCTGTGCGTTTCCCTTACAGCTAATGCCTTGGATGGTTGGTTGCTAGCCCGAGTCACACATCATAAAGTCCCAATCAACCTAATCCTCTCTGGTAATCATTGTGAGTTGATTCGGCTCAATGTCATCACTACCCTGGATTCACCCCTTGTTCGGGGCTACACTTGGCTTTAGTTACAAAATCCCCACCTGGACTGGTCTGCAGGCAGAATAATAGGCTGGAGTAGTCACTGTCATTCAGTTTGCATACAGTCGGCACTTTTTTTCCCAAGACCTTGCCAGAACACATCTCCCACGTAAGACAGGTGCTACAGAGACTTGAGAACAAGCTTTATGTGAAGGTGGAGAAGTGCGAGTTTCACACCAGCACTGTCAGCTTCCTGGATTAAATCATACAAGGTGGGCAGGTGAAGGCGGACCCAGCTAAGATTGAAGCAGTGGGAAAGTGGCCCAGGGCAACCAACTGGAAGCAGTTCCAACGGTTCCTGGGTTTTGCCAACTTCTATCGTCGGTTCATCAGGGACTTCAGTCGGGTGACAGCCCCCCTCTCTCGTCTGACTTCCACTTCTACCCCCTTCACCTGGACTACTGAAGCTGACCAAGCCTTCTCCTAGCTTCAGGACTTCAAACTACCAAACTAGCTACCGGATGTGTCGTGTCAGTTTAGCAGAAGTCAGATGATAAAATGCTGAAGAGCAAAGAATTAAAAGTGAGGGGTCAGATAAGGTGAATAGTACTAGTATAGTTTTGGCCTTTATTCTCTCTCACCATCATGAGTGCAGTGTTATATAAGTGAGAACATTGTCCAACAGATTTACTGACATGTCAGTAATAATCCCTCATTTCACAGGAAAACATTGTACACACAGCTGTCTCAAGTGCTGTAAGGTCAAAGTTGAACCAGCATTTTCACAAGGGACTATTTCAAAAATCAATTTTTTTTCTCTTTCAAAATGGTTTGGCTAACATGGGTGTTTGTTGACAACCTGTCTGATAGACTGACTGCTTATGTATCTCATCCTGTCAGACTTCTTTTGAGCAATGCCATCAAGCTCTCAGGTTTCAGCAATAACCTTACTAATAGGAATAGTGACCAAAATAATACAAAATTATTAAAATTACTCAACAAGCACTGTTCAAGTTCTTGTTTTTACATTAAGACTATGCTCCTCCTTTGATGATTGTTTAAAGAAAAGCTGTGTGAGTTGTTTACATAATGTTTATTTAGGAACAGTGTTCTTCTTATGTGTCTTGCTTGTATGCAGTAAGGTGCTGGTACCACATAAATAAACTTAGTGATGTGCGATGCCACTTAATTCCTATCCGATCCAACACCAAGTAAGGTTGGTATTGCCGATACCGATACCAATACTTTTTACATATTTTTATTTAGCTTCTTAACGCTCAATTTAGATTTATTGTGGTTTTACCGATACTCAGACAGCTTCTCCACTGTTTTAGTCGCTGTAACTTACACATAATATACAATAATGCATCATAACACACAGGACAACAACCCAGTGAAATAACCGTTATAAAGTATGGCAACAATCTCATTTATAATAATCAATCTAATTCACTAAGCGTTTCTTTATTATCTAAAAGCTAACGATGTCGTAGCATGTTGGCTAAATGCAGTCAATGTAACGTCATGCAGTGAGGATGGATTAGTTCAACATCAAGCTGATTAAAACATTATTGTAACGTTAGAGTTTACCTGAGTTCCCAGCATGTGTGAAGCTATCTCCAGGTGTGTCAGTCTTTGTGTGTCGGAGTCTGCTTGCTCACAAGTTCGAGCACTAGCACACACCTTCTTGGTAATCTGAAAACCTCTCCACCAGTGGCCACTGAAAACGACATCACCTTTAAACTGCACTGCTACATTGTTCTTCCTTTGAACTGTGGTGTGCCATTAGAATGGCTGAACTCCACAACACCTACAAAAAGTATAAATGGTGGAGAGTACAGTGAAATATCTGACTTGTATACATACAATAACTCGTAGCAGTGGGTGTCTTGGCCCTGATATGAGAGCAGCAACATGAGGACATCTGAATATATCCTACATCCCATGGAGTTGACAACCCTCCCCACAGGTGAAGGAAGTGATTGGTTTCAAAAATATTAGCTTTATGCCTGACCCCCTGACCCATGTAGGCTAGCCCTGGTAACATACCACAGGCACAGATGTTTTCTTTGTGAATTATAACAAGGTCCTGAAATTAATGTTATGATGAGTGACAGCAAAGGACAGACATGGTTGGCACCTTCTTCTCACTTCTAAACTCACTATCTCACTATCTGGGATGTGGGCCAAACACCCGACGGCTTTACTGCTCTTGAGCTAGTGTACCACAGCTGCTCAATGTAACCAAATAGGCCTGTGATCAGTCACCACCAACTAATCATACTGTGACCATGCCATCGCCATGACACTAGGAAGAGATGAGCACCTCTCTTCCTATCAACAAGGAGTTCATCAATGTGGTGGATTAGTTTCCAGCCCATCCTTGACCACACCAACTGTCATCCTCCACAGCACCCATCCTCAAGAGGGGTGGGGAGGCAGTGAACCTATAAGCCTCCGTTAGCACACCATTGCATTGTTAGGCTATAGGGTAATTTTGTATCACTTGCAATTACCTATCATTAAAACCATTCAAATAAAAAACATTGATAACACGATCAACTTAAATGAAGGCTTTAGGACCATGCGGACGCAGTTGACTACATTGTCGCAACCCTGATTTCAACATGAAATCAAAAGCACGTAAAAACCATTATACATTCTATGTATAACTATGTATTCTATTGTGTGTGCAATAACTTAGAGCACTGCTGTTTGTGGGCAGAGTTTGGGCAGTACCATTTACCCTGGAAAAGTGTTTTAGAGAGATGCTGAGTGCATTTACAAACGAGGTACAGCAGCATAACTTCATATTTAAAAGTAAATTCTCCGTATTTGTATAGCGCCTTTCTAGTCTTTGTAACCACTCACAGCGCTTTTACACTACATCGCATTCACCATTCACACACAATCATACACTGAGCCTAAGTGCTCAAACAGAAACTAACATTCACACACGTCTATACACTGGTGGAACAGCCACCAGGGGCAATTCGGGGGGGTTCGACATGCAGCCTAGAGGAGCCGGGGATTGAATCACCGATCTTTCGATTAACAGGCAACCCGCTCTACCTCCTGAGCCACAGCCGCTGTGTTAAATGACAACACATTGACAGGATCTGTCAGAATCTAATGTTAATAATGTTTTTATTCACATCCAAAAGGACATCACACGGATTATAAATTCTTACTGTGAAACAGTTTGGAGTACAGCAGCTGTCCTCCTGATCAATCCTGAGCTCCATCAAAGTGTAGACATGGATTTCAGTAGCTAAAATTCCAATTCTGTTTCCTCTGGAGAGTTGTCTCTTGTCTCTCCTGTTAAGATTATAACTATCTTATATAGTTTTGCTGCTCACTTCCCCACAATATTTGCTGTGACTTTATGCCGTACATGGAAATGTTTAAAATGACTGACAGCAGCTTTTTTCATTCATTCATTAAGATATTTTTACATTCCTGATCTTTGATGTTAGGTTTGTCTCTCTGCCTGTTTAGTTATTTCATTATGGCCTGTCTGTGTTCTGTCTGTCATTTCTGTTCTGTCGTTGCTGGTTCTTTGTCTCTGAGTCTGTTCCTGTATCCGTTTTTCCCTTTGGAAAAATTGCCTGCTGGATTGTTTTGATATGGCCCTCTGTTCATGGACTTGGTATTCTTTGTCACACTTTTTGGATTATCCTCAGTTTTGTGAATTCCTTAGTTTTGTTTGGACTGCTTTTTATTGAGAGCTGCCACAGTAAATGTGAATACTTGGCGTTAATTAATAAAAGACCTAGTGAATTATGTATCCTGCATTTGAGTCCTAAAACCTGTTACTTTACTGTGCACTTGGCACATCCTGAATTACTTTGACCTTTGTCTTTAGGTCCCACCTTCTCGCACACCACTTTTACATATTACTCTTTGGCGTACCAGGACTTTTTCCTACATACCGGTACTTCCTAACTAGCTGCCAGTACACTTATCTGCCCTTTCCACTGACAAAGATGGAGTAGAGAGAAGTTCAGGTGCATTTTTTATCCAAGCATGTGCACAAAGTTGCTCAACAATGTCACTTTTTGTCAACCAATCTATCACAGCCAAGATGAGGCGGGACATCCTGGCTGCAAGGTTGACGTGGTGCTACAGTAAACTTTTAAAATGTAGAGCTTGTTCTGCATGAATGGTTCTGATTGTTGACAAGTTAGTACTTAACATTAACAAATAAGAGACTAACCACCATGTCAACACATTCTCACTCCTGACTCATCACATATGGACGCTTGGTCAAGGCCCTTGGGTGTCGCTTCTTAACTCCCTGGGTCCCACGTTCGTGTCATTTTTAGGCATTTCTGGCACTGCGCTCAAGTTAGCAACAACAAATATACATTATCCATTAAAGTTACCAACAATACATATGCAAGGTCCGGTTAGACTTTCAAAATAAAAGGCTAGTGTTTCTAAACATCATCATTTTGAAACGACACGTTATTAAAGTTGTCATTCAGATGGGTCTTGATCATGCTTCCATATGTGACGAGTCAGGGAGTGAGAACTGGTTGAGGGGAGTACGCCCAGTAGTACACAGAAGCCGTTGCCATGGTTACCACCCATAGAGCGCATGTCTGCCATCTGTTGAGTTCTGAGGACCCTGCGGATCAAAGCCGTATGAAAGCGCCTTTACATATAAACGCCCTCACAACCATTGACGGGGGAATTAATTTATAATGTGTCAAACCCGCCCACTGCCCATACAAAGCAGTCCCTCCCGCAGAGGCCCACCTGCTACAAAGTCATTAACCAAGTTTACATGAACCCAGACTCACTGCAAAAGTCCACAGAGTCTATGTGCTTTGCTGCTGCCGGAGCAGCCATTCTACTAAATGTTTGTGCTCACACCAGAAGAGCTGCAGTGCGTCCATAGACTGAGTGCGTCCAGGAAGCGTCCCAGCGTCAAGCAGCACAGCACAGATGAACCGGGCAGGAAGTCAGACACAAAAACGGCAGTGAATTCGGTCTATTTTCAAAATAAAATACCCATTACAAACTTCTGATCGTATATCAACAATAAACACAGTTAAATCAGACAAAAAAGAAACATTTTTACTACGTAGCCTACTTAATCATAGTAGAAGCACAAAAAGCAAGCACTAATCCCCAAATCAACAAAATCTAAACATGTGGGCAAACTCTGACAGGTAAAAACGTTCTTATTCTGAAATGCTCCCTGTAGTAGTTGCTTAATGCACCCTTCAAGACGAGAAACGAAAGCGATCCACAGGGAGTTTTGAAGAATGTAGTAGAAGCACAAAAAGGACAATCAAAAACAAATCATTAACGTGGGGGAGGCTGCACGCTTCGCTGCTGAGACACTTCTGAGAGGCTTCCAGAGGAAGTTGACGCTGTAAATAAACCACTGCGAACACGCAGCTTAAGTCCCTCCTTCAGAATTCTCATGATGCATGAGGGCGAAGGGAGTTTTCGTAGTGGTCACGTAGTCACGTAGAAGGCCCCTACCAGTCAGGGCCCGGGGTCGGCTGCCCCCATGCACCCACGTTACCTCCGCTTATGACTGTGACACAATAATGGCAGTACCTACTTCCAGCTGTGGAAACAATGCCTCTCTCCCTCATTTTCCATTCTTCATTTAGGTTTTGTGCTAACAGCTAACTTAAACAACAAAAGGTCCGGTGCCTTTCCTGCTGCACGTCATTCACAACAGGAAAGGTGCGTTCAGTAGCACAGTAACGCAGCATACTTGGAATAGAAACTGTAATAATGTAACTGTTTTGGAAATAGTAATCTGTTACACTACTCTTTACTGTGAAAAGTAATGTTATTAATGCCCAAAACGTTACGTAACGTTCATGTGCGAAAGCGACAGGGGTACACACTGCGCAAGTGTGGAATGGGCAGCTGAACGCAAACAAACATCCTTGATGATACTTGGAAAGGAAAGAAATGTCTTTACACATGTCAGCCTGGAGAACCCACATATCTGCATGATTCACGTGGGTCAAGTTTTTAGGTTGGAAAATCTGGAATTCCGAATTAATCCGGAAAAATCATATCCCTGATCAATTTACGGACGCTTTATCATTTCCCCAGTATCTCCAAGCATAGGACATTTACCTCTTTCAGAGGTGTGTTGAGCAGGCTACACAAGCTGGGAAATAACCTTCTCAAACTTTTTTATTTTGTAGGCAAATCCACTAAAGTGGAAGCGCATGAGAGTGACTGTTGCTATCATGACTGAGTTCTATTTCAGCACCGCTACCAAAATATTTATTTATATTTTTGCTGCTATCAAAGCACTGTAATCTGGCCAGATCAGAGAGGGCAGTTTTGACGAGGGTCCATAATCACAGAGAGAATTAATGTGTTTTCTCTTGTCAGTGGTTTATAATGGACTGTGGTGCAGAAACAGTGACAGTGTTTCACGCTCTTGGCTTACATTTTCCATGTTGTCTGTCAGTGGCCAAGTCGCAATAACATATGGTTTCACTAAATAATTAATTTCTTAATAAATATACCTAAAGAAACCTTATTTCTTGACTGGTTACTCTCTGCTGTCTCAGAAGAGACACCTTTTGTGCTGTTTTCAGCCACGGTAGCTGTCCTATCCTCTTTGAAAGGTTAGGGGGCAGTGGTAGACTGGACAGATGGTTGCAATTCACAACCTCACCCCTAGATGCAACTAAATCTTACACAGTGAACCTTTAACCAAACACAGGGCTTTGCCCACTACCCAGTTGAAGCCTTCACAGACACTGACACACAACAATTTTTTGCTATAATAAAAGTGTTTTTGTCAGTTATGTATGTATTTATGTATGTATGCATGTCATTATCATTAGTTTATGAGGCTGTAGTGTGTAACTTTGGTTGTGTTTAGGTGTAATTTTGGTATTAATTATTGTAAATAAGCTCTCTTAAAAGAAACAGAAAATTTCGACCTCACTCATTTCTAAACCCCGGGTATAACCCTGAAAGCAATAACTATATAGCTACAGCAATAGCTGTGGTTCTCATTCATCCAGGTCATAGTTTTCCAATAAAGGTTCAAATCAAGTGCAACTGGACTTGAAGGTTCTCAGACCTCATCCAATTGACTTCTTCAGTTCTGACTGTCTCCTAGGGAAACTCAATGTCTATCCTTGTCGGTTTCCACTCTGTTTTTGTCATCTGCCCATAACTCCTGCCTGTATGTTGGCTTTCTGTGGATTTTGAATTTAGTTTTTCACCTGCCTGTTCTACATGGATTATTGCTTTTCTTTTGTCAGTGAACTTTTGAGTTAATGCCTGTGCATTATTTGGATATTTACTTTGTTAGGAACTGCCTGCATGGCCCTTGGACATAACCTGCCGCCAATTGTGACTTTGTACTTTTTGTGTTTTGTTTAACACACTAATCCTGCCGTAGTGTTTCCCCGTTTTTTCTTCCTTTGCACTAAGTACCGTTGTGATGGTTTATTTTATTTTTACCCCAAAAAACACATACATATGTGAAAAAGTGTTATGCTAATGTGGAATTACATTTTCATTTTTTCATTTTCCCGATATGCTTCCATACATACCTTTGTCTCACTGCACATTTGTAATATTTGAACAGTAAAACAGTGTACATGTAAATATTCAGCCATGTTGGCAGGAGTGACTTTTGGGAAACTCTAGTGGGGGAAAAAAGCATTAAGTGGTTTGTACCATCTGTCCATCCCATCTCCCAAACCCACGCTCCCTTCAAATTAGATTTTGAAGTGTTGCACTGTATTCTGAAATGTCTTTGTACACATGCTTGGAGATTATGTTTCCACATTATTATACCGCTTTTACACTTATATATACATACGTGTCATGTGTGTGTGTATATATGTCACCTGAAAAGGACTGTAGAAAAGGATAACTGGACAAAATAATGTATACACTGAAATGGAAAGAAATGAAAACATTTTAATGAAGAAATAAGTTTAAACTGTTTTCTTAATGGACACATTTTTCAGTGGATACATCTTTCAACAAATGTCATGCAAATGAAATCAAACAATGAAGTGATGCTACTAGAAGTACTCTGTGTGTATCAAAGCCTGATATATGATGTTCCTTTGAAAGACTTGCATTGAACGAGGACTCTGGAGTTTGACCGCATTGTTAATGTATAGCCACAACATGAAGGGATAGGCTCAGGGATCCACAGACAAACTTACATGTGAGCATTGTAGAAAGATGGAGTTGAAAAAGACCGAGCCTTTTCTTTAAACCAGGGGTACAAGTTCCATAATAGTTAGATATTATCATTAAATTGTATAAACTGTCCCCTGATAAAAAAAAAAGATTTCTGGTGAGTAAATTATTTTAATTTGTGCAAATCTATTCCATGCCCCCACTACATTTTAACATGCAGTAAGTGGGCGGCCACACTGGCGCCTCCGACAGTCTGATGGATAGATTTGTTTGCTGGGTTGTTCCAACACAGTCATTGTGGTGGAAAGAGTAGAAAAACTACAAAAAGAAAACACTGATGCTTACATGTTTGTGCCCACCGCATTTCATTGAAAATAAATGAAAGGAGTAGACCACAAATCATAAATTATCATGAATTAAATAAACAAGGCTAAAGCCCCTCTAGTGGCTCATAGAGGCTGCAAAATTCCATGAAGATAAAAAGTATTCCAACTCCCCCATTAGAGGGAGATCTTAAAGGGACTAAAGAAACAGCACTGACTTGTGTCCAACCAGCCTATGTGTTACTATCAATTAGGACCCCAGAACAAGGGCTTAAACATTGACCATCCGGTTACCTCTGTTAAAAGACCTCGGTTACCTCGGAACCAAGGCTGAAAATAGGTGGGAGAGAGAGAAGGAAAATTAATGTTATCTGTGGGATAACAATCAAGTAGGTTTTCCTTGTGTATATATAGTCAAGCATTTCTGTTGGGAAAATGCAGTCTGGGAAGGCTTTAACTGCAGCCTTTATCTTCAGTTCCAAATCCCCACCTTCAACATCTTCTGTTTGTATCTTGATGTTCCTGCAGCTAAGCCCAAGTGTCGCATCCTGTGCTGCTTTTTTCATGTAGTATACTGAATACAAGAATCCATGAAGACCAAAGAAACATTCAGTCTGGGTGAAATGATCACTAAGGCTACTAATTTCTGTATGAACAAGGGGAGAACTCTTGTTTCAGTGGTGGGTTGTTTTTCTTCTCCTCTGTTAAAGGCACCGGCGAGTTGTCTTACCTTGTCTCTCTTCTGGCAGTTTCATCTCAATCTGCAAGGCCTCTGCAAGATCTCTATGATTTGTCTTTCTTGCACCCAGTCTCTATACTCTTGTAGACCCTCCCTTATTCCATCATTTTATCTTCTCAGAGTTTCTATTGAGACATAGGAACTCGTGGACTTATACCAAATAATAACACTCAATAGGAAACTCTGTGTCTGCATTTCTTTGAGAAGGCCCTGAGTTGTGGACATGGTCTCAGCATCCTTCTTTGTCATGGCATGCTAAATGAGTGCCTGCAAAGCTTCCACAAATTAAGGCAAATTAGGGCTTTCACACTGTCTATTATGCGCTCCTGCCTAGTTATAGAAAGATTCTTGACAGTCATCTGTTCATGCTACTACATTATCTCCCACCTTTGTACAGAGGAGCTGAAAAGGTTATACAGTCTTTGGTGGATGCATGGGAAGTTCATACACCGTAGCAACGACTTTGCTGCATCTCCAATAGTTTTACGGTGTGGCTCCCACAGGGCACACACAGTGCCTTCTTCATGTCCAGCACTCTCCTTTGTACACCCTGGTGCTTCCCCTGTGTGTTACTTCCATTGTCGTATTAGTGTCCCTTTCCAGTTGTGTCACGGGCATCAACAAAACCCACAAAATGCTCCTCACTGGAAACACCACCCTTTGTTTCACATTTTACTACATGCATGACAATGGACAGCTGTTCTGTATGGCTCATATCAGGTGTACAGTCCATGATGAATGCAAAGTACATTGCTCTCTTGATCAGATCAACAGTAGCGTCTGTTGTCTTCTGTACAACTCGTGAAACAAGTTTGATTGGATTTGCTTGCTCAGAAATGCTCCTGGCACTCCTTGTTTTTAATCCTCCTCATATGTTCATTCATGACAGGGTCAAACTGTCTTGAATCCCCGGTGTGTTTTCTTGGGCGTGGTCGCCAGCACATTCACCTGAGGCGCATCAGGATAATCAAGCACACCGGTTCCACATCCAGCAATCTACTCACCGTTCAACCATCTCAGTACAAATACACCCCTGCCCAATCTACGTCCTGAATCGTTTGTTTCTTGGCTGTGTTTTTGAGGAACTGGAACTAACTTGTTTTTCTCCCTGTCTTGACCGCAGAGTTCACCCTGGACTTCAGACTCGGATACCCACCAGAACCACAGTAACCCTGAGCATTGGAGCTTGCCCCACCAAACCCTCTGACTAACCAGAACGACTACCACCCAGCCCACATCTCTGTTTGGACTGGTGTTAAATAAAGTATCTTTTGAATCTACTCTGGTCTGCATCTGAGTTCTGGTCCCGATCCTGACACAAACTGAGCCATTAATTCCATCCTCCCCAGGAAGCTGCTATTTTTGGACTCATAAAGTTGCTCTCTGTGGCCTCGGAATGCTTGGTTTTTGATCTGCCAAATGGCACACAATGGCTAACAGTTTCCTACATAATATAATTTAATAATTAAGAACACATGAAAGGGCAGGTTGCCTAGATAACATATGTCTACTTGTTATCTTGTATTTTTCAGATGTTGCTGGAAGGGGGATCCTGTGGGCAGGGAAGTTTTGTATTTTTGTCTGTCCCAAACCAGGCCATTTATTAAAGCATCGCAGATTAAAGGATGGTGGCTTCACAAGAACTTCTCCAATACAATGTCTTCAACAATAGTATTTGTGCATTCAGATTGTTTAATCCTCTGAAGTTTCATTTATCCAAATTTCACTCTCAGATTACCAGTGAAAAAGGTGACATGCAAACATTTAGTTGTTAAGTATGCAAGTTTAAGTTTACATGTTTAGGCAAGCATCTTAAATTGATGCAAATATTGCAGTGCCCCCATCTGGATTGTGACTTTGAAATAAATGTTTATTCCACTTTTAACACACAAGTAGGAGTCATGACCAGAAATAGTTCAAACCAGAAATAGCTGTGCAACTCTGTGCTACTGCAGAGAGCACCTCTGTCGGAGTAGGACCGACAGATTCTTGTTTTTTTGTGGTTTTTGTGTTGATGTCAGTGACCTTGACTCTCAGCTTAAGCATAATTTAGCCTCCCTTTTTCAGAAAATGCAGAAAAAACTGAATATCTCAAAGTGCTTTGCAAGAAATAATCCAGCAAATGCGGCAAATATTTCAACTTTCAGAACCACTGATGTTTTCTGTGATAGAGGAGATACTCAGACGCCATTTCCCTGATATTGGTCACTGACAAGAAAGGGCAAAATACAGTTTACATCCCACTGCTTCAAGTGCTTCAGGCATTGTTGAACAAAGACGATGTGTTGGACAGGGCGATCTCTTCCAGCAGCTCTAATGAAAATGAATACAGTAGCTAGAGGGATAGTTTTTGCTTCAGAGAAGATTCCCTGTTAGCAGAAGACAAGTTCAGAATTGCTCTGGCTGTGTATATCAATGACTTTAAGGTGGCAAACCCACTAGGAACATCTAAGAAGAAGCATATGTTGTGTGCAGTATATTGGGTTCTTGCCATTTTAAGAGAGCTTTATTGTGGAGAAAATATCCAGGTTTTTATTGCCAAACGAGAAGAAATTCAAACAAAAGATGTCAGCTCAGATTTTTACATACTGAGAACCAGGGCTTGACATTAACTTTTTTCCTCACTAGCCAATGTGGCTAGTGGTTTTCCAAAGTTACTAGCCACGCAGCATTATCACTAACCCCATTTTTCTTCTTGGAAAATTACATTTTATATGATTAAAGTTGATAATGACATGCTTAAATTGGTGTGCTAAAATATTATGATTAGCTCTGATAAGGTTATGTAAAGCTCTTTGTTTCATGTAGTCTATTAAGATAAACACATGAGAGAGTAGCTTCTTATTGTATATAATAAAAGTGCTGCATTAGAAACACTGTTTATTTTTAACAGCAGTAAATACTGTAGGACAGAGTAGAAATGATCTGCATTAGAAACAAAGAGCAAAGAATAAATTATTTTGTCTAAGAAAAAATCCACAATTAAGGCACTTTGAATTGTTTATTTTGCATCTGCATTTCCTCAGAGCTTTGACTGAATTTCTGTTTATCATCATAAAGCTTTGGTCTCTCTGAGTAACTGGAGATTGGAGATACTTCCACCTGAAACGAGAATACAGGTCTTTATTTTCCAGATTATTCCCAAACAAACGGATCTCCTGCTTTCCAACACGGCAGGAGATCTTTCATTAAAAAACAGAATTAACTCTGGAAAGTTTTGATATAACGATATGATGTGACACCATCATATGCGTCTTCAAGATGGAAAACCAAACGGTACAAAAATACTTTTGTTCCAGCGGCAATTACGATTTTAAATAATGTGAGTAAGAGA